>NMRB01000798.1:93351-162533 GCA_002633025.1 Notospermus geniculatus | reverse complement strand
CTTTTCCGCCCGACAAATTGTGTATCGCGCACTTTGTCAATTTCAGCGAGATGAAATTTCGTGATTTAGGCCTAATAAACTTTTCCATACATTTTATTACGCGAGTTCTATCCCATCAAAGTGCTTATCAATATTTGAGGCATATCAATGGTCGCGACCCGACGATCTCATGTCGGGGAATCCCCCATCTCGGTAACTCCACGTGCGTGATTCCGCAAGGTGCACCGAAGCCGCGCATCACATCTCTCAGCACATAAGATTATCAGCTGAGTCAGAATCACTGCATGCATGGAGGAATAGGGATGTAAAGCTACCAAGCAACCATCTAGCTCCGAAAAAAACCTGAAGACACGCTAGTCTATTGTTTTCTTGGAGTATGTAGTGGCAGGTAGGTGAACGAAGCTAAAATGCAATTGTAGATTTATGATATTTGAGATGTTGACGTGAAGACGCGCGCGTGTGTGCCAACTTGTACATGTATACACTGTAGCAACCATCATGATGACCATGCGATTGCAGTGTTGCGTTTGATCAGGCCTTCATCATCAACACAGCTCTTTCACCTTGTTGATGAAAGTGACATGTAGGTCTATCCAATCCAGAATATTATGTGCCTTGCATGCTGGATGTGGACTGTCACTGGACTAGACTGACTTCAGTCTTCGTCAGCATCAGCTACCGTACCGGTAGCCTATCATCATGATTATCTCGACAACCACTGGTGTTGTCTTCTGTAGGCCTAGGCCTATCTACCATGACTCGTGCAGTCTCCAGTCGGAAAGTGTAGTCCTACACACAACTGAGAGGCTGCAGAGTAGGCCTAGGCAGCCAGAAATGTGAACTATGGAAGAAATGTGAACTATGATGAGGCATCAACTTCGTAGGCCTAAGCCTTTCGTTGGGCTAAATTTCGAAGGTCCAGGTCTGGCTAAGCCTTAGGCCTATTCCATTATTCCCCAGCTGTCAGGTCTTGGCCCCATGGGCATTTCAATTGGAGACCAGAACCACATCTGCTATAGAGCCTATCTCTGGTGTCAATTCCCATTGATTCACATTGGTAGCCCTTCCTGGGTCCCCTTAGGCCTGCCTCATATTCGATGTCTCTAGGGCACATTCTACAGGTCACCATGGCAACTAACATCATGGGGTCTACGTCACTTGGCCAAGGGCCTACTGATAACCTCCTTCATCTCACGACGGCTTATTGCCATAGAAACTGAAAATGTTGTTCACTTTGTATTTGCAAAGTCCTCTGAAAGGTTTGTGAACACCAGTGTAATATATTTGAATGTTCCCTGCCTGTGAGTGTTCCCCAACTATAGTCTGACAGAGAGGAAGGGATCACTGACTTGTCTTTTGCATGCAGCACGTAATGCTCTAGTGTACCATTCACAAATATCTTGAATTTTTCTCCTGGGTATCTTTGTAGGCCAATGGCCTAATTAGTTGTTTACTCATAACTGATGACCTGGCTCAGAAAAAAGAAGTAAAATTTTTAAAGGGACAGTTAGAATGAATAGCTACCATTGTCAACATTTTCAAGAGAAGATCTCATGAAAGTTCTGTCTTTACCAGTATATTCCACTTTTGTGCCCGGCTTCCATCCTGATTGTATGGTTTCTAATCGTAGTCTCCTTCCATCTTACATGTACTGTTCATTGATCAACGATCACCAATCAGTCAAAAGCTGCTGATGAAATCACCTGCTGAAGTAATCACAGATTACTCCTCATTTTTTGCATTGATTTGTGAAGAAGTGGTAAGCAAGTGGAAGGGAATATTTTAGCGTGTTTATAGTTGAAGTGGCAGTGCCTCCATCTGTATCACCTTAACTTCACCTCAACTGCCTTTACCTCTACATATAGGCCTACTGATACTGTCTTGTACCAGATAGGCTTCTGCAACTGATCCAGCATACTGCACTCACTACTCTGTAATTTCATCCATCTTCTTGGAAGTAGCGAGGGAATTATTTTACTGGCAATACTTCCTCCTTGTTGTGGACTTTGGTAGGGCATTGAAGTCCTAAACATTGGTGCCTTTGAAAAGGTGCTCTGAAATTGGAGTGCATTTCTTTTGAAGGCCCTTTGCATCCAAGTGTGTATATATGTGTAGGACCACCCTCTCTAATGTTTGAAGGTGAAGACATGAACCACAACAATCGGACCTACATTCATGGAGTATGTGTGCATCTTTGCGGGGAGGAAGTATAATTTATCATGTTTATTGCACTCAAACAGAAATGCCTAGGTACATTTCCTCAAGCATTATGTTGAGACCCTGTGTGTAGTTGCCAAGGTAGATGTGCTTGTTGTTGCAGGAGTTTCAAATGAATTGAGATTTGTCCAGAAAGGAGGGGGTTATCTCTTCAAAATGAAGGTTTATCAGTTCAGTTTTGGAGGTTTAGATGAAGAAAAAAATATTGCTTTGTGACAAAATAACCAGCTAAAACTATGATGCCGGGGTCAATGCATGAAAATCAGTATCAGGCCCTAGTTCTACAAAGGGGCGTACATGATGTGAAGCTGCAGGCCATATACCCATCCTTATGTATGGTATTTGCAAATGTCCACAGAATATGGGGATTGGTCATCATAAAAACCTATCTTTCATACTTTGACATTATTATATATCATGCTTATTATTCATATAATCATTGATATATCGTATGTATGAACGTTTTTCTTCGAGAGTTGATCCAGTTGTAGAAGTTCGTGGCTGCTGCTGCTGATCATTGCAACAAAGCGTTTCCATGAAGTTGTGTTCGGACGTTCGATGAGTGCAGCCTCAGATAAGTGGTTGGAGAGGACAGTCACATTCTTTGCTTGTCTGATGGTCTTTCGCAGTCGCCATTGTTGTGAACTCCGTTCGTTGTTCACCTTTTTATCCCCTGCCGCCCTTTGAAGGATCCTTCAAGCTCCTTGTAATAATTCTAAAGAGTACTTTGCACACATTATTCTAGTTTTTGGCACTTTATAAGTATCATTGGGTCTTTACATTGGAAACCTTGTTTCTCAAGAGATGGTCTTTACATGAATCTATTTATCACACTATCGATGCGTGGCATGCAATTGGGACAGGGCTCAGTGGTAGTTTACGAAAGTTGAAAAAGGGGATGAATGAAAATCTGCAGAGTTTGATTACAATGAAAGCCATTGGTTCCATTTGTTCTGTTTTAGTCAAAATGTGGTTTTTCGTGGTCCGTCAGAGGTCGGAGCAATGTCAACAGCTCTGGGATGGTTTGAATACTGTGAAGGGGCTCAAAGTGTGAACTCTCTGAGAAGGTTCAACCCTGCTAACCATCCTCAGCTGAGGATACAAATGGCCCTCATGGTATTTTTCACTACCTTTTGTCCTGCCTGCCTGTGTGGATCCAAGTTGATCATTCTGCATTTATCCGAACTGAGGAGCTAAGCAGTTGCAGATGGATAACAAAGTGATGCAATCAACTGAAGCATTTGAACCAACTTTGGAACCAACTGGTGTCGTAGCGTCATGAAAAGAGCCCTTTTTTTCTTGTCCTTATTTCATATTCTGTGGTCTTACCCTGACGTCTTACCCCCCTCCGCCCACCCGCCCGATTGTCTGATGCCTCCCATTTATTCACTATGTGTACTTAGAGAAACGTAATCCTCAAGGTTTTCATATTGATCATGTGATCCCCTGTGGTGCTGCCGATTGCCGATTTGACTCGCTGGTATCTCCGATGACGTGTGTCAACAATGCTATTGTGTATCTGTAGTAGAAAAAGAATATGACACCTTTGCAGCGTGATATATCATACCGTAATTTCATTGTCGTAGAGTTCCAGGTAGCATTCACACCGTTTATACAGTGATTCATTTCTGTGATGTTCTTGTGTGTGATTTGATCCATCTGACGTGTGTCTAGAATCACCGCTGCCAAATTTGTTAGCCCTCGTTGGCTGCTCATACTGTAGTTCAGATTGTCAACATCATTTTTGGATATCATACCTCAGATTTTAATGAAAGACGCTATTGTTGCTGACACTGGATTGAAATCTTGGTCATCCCTGACTCAGCATTGATCCAAACATTTAGCAGTCATTCTGTGAGGATACTTCCCTCTTCTCAGTTGTGGAATTCTTATGTAACTGTCTAACAGAGGATGTCATCTGCTCACTTTTGGACCTGAGGATCCAGAATTCATCTCATTGGATACCCAATTTCCAACTTTCTTTAGAATTGTCGCTGGTGACCAGCATTTGCTTTGAGAACAAAAATGACAGAAGCAAATTCCTGTTTATACCTTTGCCTGCTGTAGATTTATTTGAAATTGGATTACCCTGGTGAAACATTCGCATTGTCAATTTGGTACTTGTTGCACTGACGAAGCCGATTCCATGGAATTGTGGCAACAAAGGATACAATATTTGGATTATGCCTGCCAGAGACAGGCCACTGTTACGGTAAGCAGTGTTGATGTGTTCCTATTAGTAACTTGATGATATTGATGTAATAAACACCTTTGACACAGAATCTAGGCAATCCATGACAGAGGTGTTAATCTGGTGCAGTTGAAATATCTACACATGGTTTCCTCCTGTATTTCCTACACAATCCTGGCGTCTTGTCTTCAGGTTGCTGATGTTTTGTGGACATTTCTCACTTATAAGTTGACCCTGTCATGTGGTGGTCTCAGTAATTCCGCTTCCTAGCATGGTTCCCCTTTCTCTGGTTTCCTCCTGCATTGATACTTTTGTGTCTAAGGCTAATAGATTCATCTCTTTGCTAAAACATCTGATAATAAGCAAGAAGTCAATCTCCAGAATTCACGAATTTTCGACCCCAACCGGGGTCTTTTTCAAGTGGAACTTTACAATCTGAAACTCTAGAAAAAAGTTTTTTTCTAGAGTTTCAGATTGTAAAGTTCCACTTGAAAAAGACCCCGGTTGGGGTCGAAAATTCGTGAATTCTGGAGATTGACTTCTTGCTTATTATCATTTTGTGTGTCAATTTTGTGCTATTCTGTATCTTGGATTTGCTAAAACATCTGATGGACATACTAAATGACAGCTTCCACATCGGTTCATGTTCTTTTGCTCTATTCAATTGATTTATATGTTTTCTGCACATGGTATATTTGGTCTGTGAGTGTTTTCTGATATTGATAAGCCATGTGTTTATTATTGATGATGTCTGTTTTCATGTGGAATGATTGATCAGATTGTCATCAAGGCTACACAGAGTTTTCTCCAGTTCATCTTTTCGCGATGGGCATGAGACTATACCCTTGATCCTGTCTTCTTCAGAAGCAGATGGTAGGACCTAAATTTAACCAAGGAATTGATGCTTCTTGGGATTGTTTTGGCAAGATGGTTTGTCAGTGCAAGGGAAAACCAGAGGTCAATGTGAAAGGTGCCTCTGTGATAGAGTTTCCCGACGCCACACATGGTTCCAACCCGGCACCGCCAACAACATCACCATCTCCCGATTTCTCTTCTCTCCTCTATTATGTTCATTTAATCAAACCAACCTTTGAAGTTGATTTTTCAGTCTTTGACTTTGATATTTCCGACACGTTTTTCCACCTCGTCACTTGGTGTCTGCTTTGATGACGCTGATACAAAAGCTTGTTGAAAATAGATGTGACTTTCTTACGCCCCCATTTAACCCTGTAGTAAACAAGGTATTTGAATAGATGATATCAGTCTTGAGAGTAGATCTATGTTGACGCTTTAATCTCAGATGCCGGACTTAGCTTTTGCATTAATTTAGGCCTACTTAGAATCTGCAACTGGCATCTCTGAACTAGCTTGATTCCATCCTGGTTGTGGTAGTTAGGTCAAAGATGGGGTCATCGTGGCACCACCTAGCAGATGAGGACACCTTTCTTTGCAGGTGAAAACTTTCCCTACACAAGTACCCACCAAGGTTACATTAAAGTGGCTCCACCAAGTATTAGTCTGAGTGACAAATGTGCATGCATGGCGAATCGCCTCACTGCCCCTTTAATATGCCAATACATTTGGCTGTGATGAAGATCTTTTGATTGACAGTATGAGGTTTGGATGAGCCTAAACAAAAAGACAAGATCACCACCTCAGTAACTGGTTATTGTTCTGACTATTTATAAGTGCATTATTATAGATAAAGTTAGAACTTGGCATAAGTAGCATGATTCTGGCACAGGTTGCTGTATCTTTGCCAAGGCAAGGTAAACCAACCATAATTGTTTATTATGGTGTTTTATGACTAGTAATCAATGTCAATATACTCATCAGACAATGATAAACCCATAATGTACCATCTGAGTTGGAATGCACTCTGTATCCTTACCATCTCAAGGCACTCTCCATGGGTTAGTTGGCTCTATGGGCAAGACACCCAGGGTTCAAATCTGGAACTAAGAGGTGATAGGTTGGGATGTTTCCATTGCACCACTTGGACAGCTCATTGGTCGGGAATGATGGATTGCTGCAAACTGAAAGTATGTTGTATCCCGAGTTCATGCTGCATCGTCATGCTGAAGGATTCTACCTCTGAAACCTATCAATAATCTTTGACGCATACAGTTCCTGCTCTTCGACCTTGTGGGTTCCTGTCTTCCCTCTCCACCTGAGTTTGTTTATCCTTGGTAAATAAAAGGTGAGTTCCATCCTCTGCAAACAATTACACCTAGATGCCTTCTTTAACACGATTTCAACAGGTTTTACCACAGAAAAGGTTCTTTCTGCCATGACCATAACCTATACCATTAGTAAGGAACTCCTGGGACATTTTCCACACACATTTCCACAGCTTTCTTAAGACGAGATACAGAATAGCACAAAATTGACACACAAAATGATAATAAGCAAGAAGTCAATCTCCAGAATTCACGAATTTTCGACCCCAACCGGGGTCTTTTTCAAGTGGAACTTTACAATCTGAAACTCTAGAAAAGACCTAAGACGACATGTACTTCCGCAAGTCAGTTTCTTCCATTATATCAAGAATATCAAGAATATATCCTGGAGCTCGATGGGCGTATGTCAATCAAACCCTTAGTAACCAGACCACAGTGAACTTAGGGTTTACTCTAAACGGTCCAATGCACATTGTTTTCTAACCAGCTGAACCTTGGTTTGAAATTGAACATACAACTAAAACCTTGATTTGCACATTGTTTTCTAACCAGCTGAACCTTGGTTTGAAATTGAACATACAACTAAAACCTTGATTTGAAATTGAACACAGGCACAGGCATGGGATTGACTGGAAGTGTCCTGTCAATAAAATGCATGTCAATAGCCAGACTTCACCAACAATACCAAGGTCTGCCTGACAACCGAAAGTCCGCCCATCGAGCTCCAGATGACTTAAATGTACTATAGTGGTTATCAAGTCCGATTGGCAAGCGGTTTTATCTTGGGTTCGAATCCAGCCTCGACAATATGTGAAACAAGAATTCATATGTGTAAACCGAAATGCTTCCTGTCTTTTCCCATCTGGAAGGACTGGTCAGGTGTGGAGCTCCCTTTGTTACATGCCTCGTACCGGCAGTTCGAAAACGCCGAACCCGCGCCGAACCGCCGAAATCGGTACGCAGANTCAATCAAACCCTTAGTAACCAGACCACAGTGAACTTAGGGTTTACTCTAAACGGTCCAATGCACATTGTTTTCTAACCAGCTGAACCTTGGTTTGAAATTGAACATACAACTAAAACCTTGATTTGCACATTGTTTTCTAACCAGCTGAACCTTGGTTTGAAATTGAACATACAACTAAAACCTTGATTTGAAATTGAACACAGGCACAGGCATGGGATTGACTGGAAGTGTCCTGTCAATAAAATGCATGTCAATAGCCAGACTTCACCAACAATACCAAGGTCTGCCTGACAACCGAAAGTCCGCCCATCGAGCTCCAGATGACTTAAACGTACTATAGTGGTTATCAAGTCCGATTGGCAAGCGGTTTTATCTTGGGTTCGAATCCAGCCTCGACGATATGTGAAACAAGAATTCATATGTGTAAACCGAAATGCTTCCTGTCTTTTCCCATCTGGAAGGACTGGTCAGGTGTAGAGCTCCCTTTGTTACATGCCTCGTACAGATGGTGAGGACAAAAAAACTTCTGTTGACACTATAACTAGGCTTGTTGACTTGTGTGATGTAAGCTGCATTCAGCCCCAAGATCCCATGCAACAGGATGCTGCTTGGCAGAGTATAAATCTACCATTAGCCTTCAACACCATGTCACTCTCGGTTATCATTCAATCTTTCTTTAGGCTGTATTTTTTCAAATCTGATTGATCATTCCTCAGTGCCTGTTTTTGCGGTGTTGACCTTTCATGACCCAACTTCTAAAGTGTATCAACTACTGATAATGAAGGCCTAGTTTTTGTCTGAAAACGTCTTATAGTACAAGCAGAAACACAGACCTATCTTTTATGTATAAAAGCCTAAGGTGGTATGAGGTAGAGTATAGGCCTATGTTTTGGTAAAAGCACATGTACGCTACTGAAATACCTCTCATGTCCATCTCATCTACTGCGAGTTTTTTGTCTGCAACACGACTATTATTTTGTGCCGTCAGCTTTTAAAGCGCATCAGAGACATGATCATATGTCGATGTGTGAGAGACATAATTGTATGTGTGCAACTACCTTAAAGGTTATGCACTGGCGCGGGTCCAGAGGGGGGTTTTGGGGGTCGTGACTCCCCTGCTCGCCACCACCAATTGTTTTTTTCTCAATAATTTGCGACTATAATAAAAAAAGCAAAAATAAAGCTTCTGTTTGATATATACTGAGATGCCAGGAAATCATGTCTACGGCCCTGTAGATTTCAAAACCCCAGACCCCCATCAGTGTGGGCATCTTTTGGCCCTGCCTGCAACGACCGCCTTCTGCAGCCCTGACCCCCCTCTGTCAAAAATCCTCGATCCACACCTGTTATGACATGACAATTAGTGATGAAGACCCTTCAGGTTGGATTGATTAGCTTGCTGATGTCCAAATCGGCAAACAAATGACTGAAAACTTTAAATAAAGCGACACAGAGGAACTATCTCCACTTGTCACACCTTTGAATCTGCGGTTCGATTCCCTGTCAGCCCACCTATTCATGTGATGAAGAGGGCATCTAAAACTTGTTCATCGGATGTAATCACTTGTCATAACTCTTTGTTGGTACAGGACAAATCCATTCAGATTCGAGAGCAAAAAATATGTTGCTTTCAGACAAAATCTCTGGTCCTCAGACATACTCTTCCATTTCCTTAACGGGAGGGGGACGTCGGACGTGAACCACATCACCCTGCAATAGGACAAACCACGCATCTCTTGACATATATCCACATCCTCTTATGGTGTTCAAACCCTCACTCAACAACTTTCAAATATAGCGATAATGGACTGAAAGCATTTTGAAAATGGTCCCAAGCTGTCAATGTCGTGAAGCGAAAAGAGCAGTGATGGCGAATGCTGGTGCTTTTGTCAAATGGAATTTTTGGATTTGGGGGAGTTGTATGTGGATGATGGAAAGATTGTACAGTTGTTGAGAGATTGAAGTGATGCTTGATGGAGAAAAATCTACCAACTTCGTTGTATTGACAGTCGCATTGCTTTAGTACATCTATCTTGCGTGGTTGTTTCCAGATCTGACCAGGGTTTCCGCCAGAGGGTAAAATGGGTAAAATTCCGTTCCCTTAAATTTTTAGCTCACCTGGTGAGCTATTGTCGTGGGTCTGCGTCCGTCGTCCGTCGTCGTCGTCGTCCGTCGTCGTCGTCCGTTAGCAGGGCACGTTTCGTAACCGCTGGAGCTATTGATCTGAAACTTGGTACATATATACCCCTAGGTCAGATGACCTACGACACCAAGTTTCGGTCCGGTTCGACTCTTAGCTTGGCCACCAGGTGGCGGAAACCAAAAACACAAAAAGTGCAATAACTCCTGAACTAATGACTGGATCACCTCCAAATTTTTGTCATAGGTGTATCTACAGAGGGTACATTACATATTTAACGGGTTTTTGATTTGACCTACTTTTCAAGGTCACAGAGGTGAAAGTTCAAAATTTTGCCTTTTGGTGGTACATTTCGTAACCACGGGTGCTATTGACCTGAAACTTGGTACATATATACCCCTATGTCAGATGACCTATGACACCAAGTTTCGGTCCGATTCGATTCTCGGGTTGGCCACCAGGTGGCCAAAACCAAAGCTCAAAGTCCAGTAACTCCTGAACTGTTCACTGGATTGTCTCCAAATTTTTATCACAGGTGCGTCTAATGAGGATACATGACATATGTAAAGGGGTTTTGATTTGACCTACCTTTCAGGGTCACAGAGGTCAAGTTCAAAATTTTGCCATTTTGGTGGCACGTTTTGTGGCTATTTGGCCCTATTCTAAATTGGTGTGATCATCTATCTACTAGGTATCCTCTATGTGTACAGCAAATTTTTGCCCAATTGGAATGCAAATAATGGTTACCAGGCAGCCATCTTGGAAAATGGACTTCGGCACATATGTCAAAAATTCTCATGCCAGAACGTTTTGACCTTGAAATTTTGACCATAATCGTATGACCCTGGAACTCAAGACCCCTGGAACATTTCGATTTAACATTTGTCATTTGTTTTTCTGGTACTTTCACCCAGGTGAGCACATGGTCCATGGACCATTTCATTCCAAGGTACGGATCCGTACCCTCAAAAACGTTGGGTAACCATTTTTCCATATGCCAGACGAACCCAAACAACCGGCATGACCGGTGCGTGGATTTTATGCTTCAAAATACGCCTAAAATGGCACCAAACATTGTTTAACACCTTATTAAAATTTAAAAAAAAATTTCAAAAAATTTTTTTTTTCAAAAAATTTTTTTTTTCGGTCCGTACCCTCGTTTTTTTTTCTGGCGGAAACCCTGCTCACATACATGTAGGTGTGGCAAGTTCTTCATTGTTCATCGCTCGATCGTTCAGGTATCTACTTGGCATTAGCACATCTTGCCCATTTGATTATCCTAAAAAACCTGTCTGGCCANACTTGTCATAACTCTTTGTTGGTACAGGACAAATCCATTCAGATTCGAGAGCAAAAAATATGTTGCTTTCAGACAAAATCTCTGGTCCTCAGACATACTCTTCCATTTCCTTAACGGGAGGGGGACGTCGGACGTGAACCACATCACCCTGCAATAGGACAAACCACGCATCTCTTGACATATATCCACATCCTCTTATGGTGTTCAAACCCTCACTCAACAACTTTCAAATATAGCGATAATGGACTGAAAGCATTTTGAAAATGGTCCCAAGCTGTCAATGTCGTGAAGCGAAAAGAGCAGTGATGGCGAATGCTGGTGCTTTTGTCAAATGGAATTTTTGGATTTGGGGGAGTTGTATGTGGATGATGGAAAGATTGTACAGTTGTTGAGAGATTGAAGTGATGCTTGATGGAGAAAAATCTACCAACTTCGTTGTATTGACAGTCGCATTGCTTTAGTACATCTATTTTGCGTGGTATGTTTCCAGATCTGACCAGGGTTTCCGCCAGAGGGTAAAATGGGTAAAATTCCGTTCCCTTAAATTTTTCCCGGGTACGGATCCGTACCCTCAAAAACGTTGGGTAACCATTTTTCCATGACTTGCCAGACGAACCCAAACAACCGGCATGACCGGCACGGGGATTTTATGCTTCAAAATACGCCTAAAATGGCACCAAACATTGTTTAAAACCTTTTTAAAATAAAATAAAAAAAATTTCAAACATTTTTTTTTTTCAAAAAAAATTTTTTTTTGGTCCGTACCCTCGTTTTTTTTTCTGGCGGAAACCCTGCTCACATACATGTAGGTGTAGCAAGTTCTTCATTGTTCATCACTCGATTGTTCAGGTATCTATTTGGCATTAGCACATCTTGCCCATTTGATTATCCTGCTGTCTGGCCGAATCATTACCTGTGTCCATACCAGCAGCCTTGATATGTATCCTAAAAAACCTGTCTGGCCAAATCGTGTCCATACCAGCAGCCCTGATATGCAGCCTAGTATAGTTATCATGATACCTGCAGTAGGTCCTGGGTTCGAATCTAGCCTGGGCCATAGGGAATGAAACACCCTTGGCTCTTCATGTCCATTGCATGGGACAGTAAGTCCTGAACCTTGAACCTTGTACCTTTGCAAGGGTAACTAAAATACCCCATCCAAATGAGGAACATGAGTAGCTTGAGATGGCCACTTCCACACTTACCAATGCCAATAATGCTTTGTCTTTGGCTTTGGCTCTAATGGAGAACTACAATACAATACAATTACCTGTGATGTCACCAAGTCGGGACACGGCAAACAATGAGTTCAAGCTAATGATGCTTGGTACTGTCTGCATCCTTAGAAGTGGTTCTCATGGCCAGTTTAAAACAAGGTTTTACCAATTATGCCTGTCTGCACTCTTATAGTCTTGCGGTTACTTTTGCCTGATGTTATTGATCGTGGTCGCTTGTTGAGTCCCTGATTTAACTGAGTGTTTTTTCACAGTCGGGGAAAATTCCTCCACATTAACACAGCCACTCTCAACAGATTCCTTCCTGGGGACTGTCATTTACATTAGTGTCAACAAGCTACGAAATGAGTTATGCTCCTTGGCCCGTATGCACCAACGCAGATTAACCCTAACCTCAACAGGGACAATGGAAGTACAATAGAAGATGTGTGGGTTAAGCCCAAGTCAGGGTTAAACTCCGTTGGTGCATATGGGCCCTTAAGTACAGAGGCGATGCCACTTTTAGTAGGGTATCAGACCTAACGGCCATTGCACACAAATCTAAGAGAGTTGCCTAGCATTTTCCTTGTAGCATACAGAAGTCCAGCCATTACTCATTATTTGGCTCTCACCTTCCTACACAATTCCGCCTGAAAAATTGGAAACTTGCAAACAAAGTAAGATTCATCATTGCTATATTCACATATTCCTGATCTGTAATTATCTGATGATGACTCGTGCCTGAGGTGTAATCATTATCACGGGGATGGTGATGAGGTTTTTATCTTGTAGGCCTGTTTTTCCACATATTTCCACGATTCTTTTTGATTTGACAAAAAGATTTTACTTCGTGTAGGCACATTGTTGTCTGTCATTATGAAAAACAGACTGATTGTTGGATGGGGGTGAATTGGTTTTTGCATCAGGTTGTGGTGGTGGTCTGTGTTCTTTGCTAGAAGTAACTGAATTTGGACTGAAAACATTTTAATTGTGTGTAAATTGGAGACCTAGATCTAGATGAGAAAAGTCAGCTTTCATTGGGCTGTGAAATGTGGTGATGCCTGGAATAGTCTTATTGCAAATTGTAACTCTTATTAACTCTTACTAACACCTTCCTCAATTAGTAAAAGATCATTAAGGGCACCTTGGCAGATCTTGAATAAAAAAGGAGGTTATCCAAGGGCTCCTTAGCTGAGCTTGGCTAATATAGAAGGTCATCAAGGGCTGAGCTTGACTAGAATAGGAGGTCATCCAAGGGCTCCTTAGCTGAGCTTGACTAAAATAGGAGGTCATCAAGGGCTCCTTAGCTGAGCTTGACTAAAACAGAAGGTCATCAAGGGCACCTTGGCTGAGTTTGACTAATATAGGATGTCATCAAGGGCTTCTTTGCTGAGCTTGACTGAAATATGTGGTCACCAAGGGCATCTTGGCTGAGCTTGACTAAAATAGGAGGTCATCCAAGGGCTCCTTAGCTGAGCTTGACTAAAATAGAAGGTCATCAAGGGCACCTTGGCTGAGGCTGACTGAAATATAGGAGGTCATCAAGGGCACATTGGCAAAGCTTGGCTAAAATAGGAGGTCATCAAGGGACCTTGGCTGAGCCTGACTGAAATATAGGAGGTCATCAAGGGCACATTGGCAAAGCTTGGCTAAAATAGGAGGTCATCAAGAGCACCTTGGCTGAGCTCGACTGAATAGGAGGTCACCAAGAGTTCCTTTGCTGAGCTTGACTGAAATTGATGGTCGTCTGAGCCCAAATGAGGTCAGATGCATCTTGGCATGCTTTACCTCAAATGTAGTATTTCTGGATTGAAGGAGCAATAATGCCTCCACAAGCTTTTTTTTGGCGGAGGTATCATGAATGAGTTGAGGTGATCGTGAATAGGAAGCTGGTATCTTTCTCATAATGTGTCTAACGATTGAGAGCTTTGCTATAAAAATGAGTGACTGTCATGTAATTACAGGGAGTACTTTATTCAATGGTCAGATAAATGCACAGGGAAGAATTGTAGCCTTTGACTTGATGTGTCATAGTATCACTCTATTATTATAAGGTCTACAGAGCTCCAAGAACGTGAAGCAGTTTCCAATATCAAAACAACAGCACAGTTTCATGGTACAGAGTGAAAAATGTTGTGCATTATTTGTTGTTTTTAGTGGAAATTATTTCTCAAGCTAGGGTGGACTGCTTCGACATATGTATGATAGTATTTTGTATGCTGATCTAGGCACACTTTAGATCAAGTTGGTGTGAAATACATTGTTATTGATTCTCTATGTGAAGTCAATGATCATTTTTTCCAAAGATATTTTGCGAACTCAGTGTTTAAATTGGTTAAGGGTGTTGTTAGCGGGTGTGAACGGATTGCGGGCGTTGCCTCATTAGATATGATGTACTCCTTATAATCTGATTGGCCAACGCAATGCTCTATTTTGATCATGATTGTTTTGATGTGCTGTTACACGTGGGGCATCAAAAAGGTGTCGTTGATTTGTAAATTGTGCTGAATCGCCGAGACCCTTGTATACTCTTGCTATGTCAGCCGCCACTGATCATAACAGACAAAATGATGAAAATATTGATGGCACCTGCATGCCTATTTGTGTTGACTATCAATACGAACAATAAACACCCACATGTCATTATCGATAGTAATAGTAAAGAGATATTCAATTAATTTATTAAAAATTAAAGGTTAACGTAATGACTTTTCCATTAGATATCACTTGAGGGAAACTTGCTGCGTTTTGGAATGTAATGTAGACTAGATCCTTGGACAGAGGGCTGTGGCTTTAATATCCAATCCCTTCAATAACAGATACCAGAATGTCATCCCATCTCCTGCTGAGTGGACACCTCAGTCATATTTGATACTGGTGGTCTAAATCTGATTGTTGAGTCAATGATGGAGAAACTATCGCTATCTGTGCAATAACCTTTTCTGTACCAGAGGAAAAATCTGCACAAGTTCAATTTTTCAACTATAGATGGAACTGGTGTAGATGATGCCTACAGTCCAGGGCTGGGTTGCACAAAACTCATGTTAGCGCTAACATGATGTTAGCGCTAACACCATGTTAAATGACGTAAAATGACAATGGATTTTGACGTCATCTAACATAAAAGTTAGCGCTAACACCATGTTAGCGCTAACATGAGTTTTGGGCAACCGGCCCCAGTGGTTCACTGGGTGATCTCAGATGACGAGGGGTCATGAGATACGATTTTATTTGGTTACCTTGTCGATTCCACTATGGCCAGTTACTACATGATTCTTATTAAGCATAGCCCAATACTTGCTGGATTTGTCTCCATATTCATTCGTTCATGAACTGAAATTCGAATGGGGCCAGCAAAACATTTCACCTGTTTCCCAGAGGTGGTCTGTACTTTCTGAAACATTTTAGAGCTGCAAATCTGCCGTGTTTTATAAAATTAGATTTCGATCATCGTCATCGTGTTTTGTTCTTCCAGTTGCCAGGACAACACGATGACCAACTTGACGTGAGGAGAATAAATCCGCCCAATCACATTCCGCCCAAGTGCCAGCTCCTGAGAATGGATGCCACAGACTTGAGGAAACGACCTGCTTCTCCTGTTGAACAGGTCCTGAAGGTAAGCAGGCTTCTCATGGTAGTTTTAAAAACTGAGTCAGCTTTTCAATAAGAAGTGTAATCATAGAAATATCATGATTCGGCTGCGGGCGGCTGTACCAACTATAACATCGCATGTTCAATACAGTTTTTATCATCCCTCGGAGTGAAATCCACCAATGTGATATGGATTTGAACTTTTTTATTCATTCATTCAAATTGATTATACACTCATTTTCACCTGTTCTCTATTGACAAACACTTTATTCAGGATATTTTGTAACTTAGTTTTGACGCAACTTGCGAGACACGGAGTCGCCGAACACACGCAGACATCAAGTACACTCAACTTGGTGGTATTCATTTCAGGATTTGCAAATGCTAATGATGATTACCGGTATAGATTCTTATACAGGCCGCAATATCCTGACTGTCACATTATCACCCCAGCCATTAACCTGTTCTTTCAGAAATCTTGGTGTGGTCAAGAGCAGGACACAATCCCCTGTATTGTCTCTTTGTATTCTTGGTATTCTGATGACAAGGCCTCATTCTGTGTGAACTTGGATGGATTGCGCCCTGAACTATAATGTTAGCTACATCATCCTCGGTCAACTGTGATGGATTGCATCCTGAAGTAGGATGCCAGCTTATCATCCTATATCAACTTGGATGCATTGGCCTTGAACTGGGATGCTAGTTACATCATCCTATATCAACTTGGATGCATTGAGCCTTGAACTAGGATGCCAGCAACATCATCCTTTATCAACTTGGATGCATTGTGCCCTGAACTACATGTAGGATGCTAGCTACATCATCCTATATCAACTTGGATGCATTGCGTCTTAAATTAGGATGCTAGCTACATCATCCTGTATCAACTTATATGCATTGCGCCTTGAACTAGGATGCTAGCTACATCATCCCATATCAACTTTGATGGATTTTCATCCTGAAGTAGAATGTTAGCTTCCTCCAATTCATTTTCACTTTCATCGCCAAAAGTATGCATTAACCATTCTTTGTCCTCTTTGACCTTCAGCCTGTCTCCTCCGACTTTGACTTTCACAAACATTATACAAATACCTGATTCATTGGGCGTGTTTCTGAAATTTTAGATCATAATCTGTTTTTCAATATGATGAAACAAAATCGGAGGTTGTATACATTTCAATGTATTTGTATCTTGTCCTGGTACTTAGATATTCAAGTTTTGCGAGCTCATTTTCATAATGCTCATTATTGTTCGTGATGAGGTCAGTTTTGTCAGTGTTCTTAGGGATATTTGCTGTGTCCGTCTCTCCTGTTATCTGAGCAACATATTACAACTTTCTATGGGATAATGATGNCCTTTTGGCTGCACATGCCATCACCGGGTGTGATACAGTGGCAGGACTTTACGGAATTGGAAAGTCTACTGCGATTGATGTTCTTTCCAAAGGACATTCACTTCAGAGATTGGGTGACCTCAGCGCAGATATGGAGGAAGTGATAAGGGAGGCAGGATTCTTTGTGGGGGCGTGCTATGGGTTCAAGGACTTTGGTACGGAGAACACCATGTCAAAGCTGCGCTACCAGTCATGGCTACGGAAGATCGGCAACAAGAAGACAACAACCACGCCGCGTCTGAAAACTCTACCCCCAACGACAGAAGCATTTGCAGAAAATGTCAAACGGGCCCACCTGCAAGTGGCAATTTGGAAAAGTGTGATACAGGAGGCCCCACCAGATGTTGACCCGACGAAATTTGGATGGGACAACCAAAATGAAAACTCACTTGTACCTGTCCCTATTCCGGAAAAGGTATCCCTTGCACCTCCGGAGGTGCTGCAACTAATCAGGTGCAGTTGCTCTTCAGAACAGGCATGTGCGACCAACAGATGCAGCTGCACCTCAGACCATCTGTCTTGTACAGTGTTTTGTGTTTGCTGTGCAAAGGAGGACTGTTGTAACAATCCATGGACAAAACTGAGCAGCAGAAGTGTGGAAGTGAATGAATCGGAGGAAAATAATAATACTAATACGACCGATGAGACGGAGTAGACAATCTGCGCAATGGATCTAAATACATGCGAACCTGGAGTGAAATTGACCACTGCCACGCGGAAGGATCTACGTAGCCTACTCTGCGCGGCATTGGATAGCTACGCCACGGGCATTAATGAAGTTTGTAGGCTTGCATAACCACAAAGATGATTATTAAACAGCACAATTTGTAAATAGATATCGAAAAACAACCCGTAAAATAGATAGTTACATACGGGCGCCGTGGTCGCATAACGTCGTTCAGATGCGCCACCACGCTCCATTGGTAAAAATGACGTCACGGTGCCAGACGGCACCATCGTGTTAAACCCTACCATACTTGGAATTAGAACTTTGAATGGAAACGTTTTGGACATGAATTAAACTAGAGAGCCAGGCGGTTTTTTTATGATTAAAAAAATATTTCTATCTTAAATTAGGATCTGGCAGAAGTCATGTAAATTAATACCATAAATTAAAGAAACGTGAAAAACTAGCCGAATTTCAAGTTGACCTTGACCTTTGGAAATGACCTTGACCTTTTATGAAGACGGCGTTGCGACCAATTGTTAGCTTTGATACTCAAACATATGGTTTGGCACTTGGATCAAATAAATATGACCAATATAACCGGAGAAATGAGCTTTTTTCAGAATTCATGAATTTTGGTGTTCGTTGCCATGGAAACGGCTATTATAGGAAACGCTCAATGTTTCCGAGGTGGCACCCGGTGGTTTCTGAATCTACACATCTTGGAGGTAAGGAAACTGAAAAAAAATTGCTGTTATTCGAAATGTCACGCTTTTTCATTCTGCGCCTGGACTATCTTGACCATGCAACAAGTGAATCAGGACTCTCTTTACTGAGGCCAGCTTGTCAGACGACTTCAGGGTGTTGCCCAATACTTGATGGTTTCCTCAGCATTGGTCAGATCATTTCCCAACCGCTTGTGGCCAATCGTTCCATGTCTTGAAAGTGTTGATACAACTTACATTTCTTTTGTCTATAATTAGATAATCGTTTGGTGGTATCTCGGTGACACTGGAAACCAAACAGCATCATGGGATCATGATGAATCAACAAAAGATTCTTTTGACTGATATGTGGGAGATGGAATTTCAACTACACGAAGATGATTTTTACCAAACGATCATGATAATTGTATGAATGGCGAGGATGTCCAAGAATTGTAATCTTACGAAATCTTACCCACTCATAGATTTATCGATTCCATGGCATTCAGGTTTAATTTGATCTTCGTTAGCGTGTGGGTTTAAACGAATCTCTCTTAATTACCTCATGTGAAGGTAATTGCATTTGAAGTCAATGGACGGATGGCTAATGTTTCCCTGGCGTACAATAGTCAGGACGTGGCAAAGTAGATGTATGATCAGTTTGACCAGTTTGTGAGATACAACTGGCCTTGTGCTGGGCTGAGAATAGAGGACTGAGGGACTGTGGTCCCTCCAGTTTTGAGGTAATGAGGAGATGGCTGACTGTTCTGGGATAGTCTCCAAATTGGTCAGTTTGTTGCAATTGTCAAGTTTTGCGAAGCTTCATCCTGCACCAAAGATCAGTTTGGACATGTTGATTCAATCTTTTATCAAATTTATTGCCCTGACTGATTGCTATCAAACCTGCTGAATAAATGTGATACAAGAAAAAAAAGTTTGATGAACAATTATGTACAGAAAAGTGAAAGTTTCATATTTTTACAGTCATTTGAAATCAAGGGTCATTTTACCCTGCCTGAACATGCTTGTCATACATGTTATATGCCTGGAGGTGTCTTTCTATTTCTGTTATGTTTGCTTTTTGAATGAAAAGATAAACACCTCCAAACCATTTAAACATTTACTACGTAAAAGTATAGGTATTATGTTTGTTAATGCTGAAGTTTTGCCCGATGGCGTAGTGGGGATGCTTTCACATGTTGGCACTAATTTTACGTATATACATACTATGGTGCAAACATTTTGAGGAAACTTGTTCCAACTTCAAGTCTTTGCAAGGTTACCAAGGGAGTGGTGCAAGGGAGACTTCCAACTTCAAATCTCGGCAAGTTTTACCAATACCATCTCTTGGCTACTGATGTCCAAGCTTGTTCATGCATGTGTTCTATTGTGGTGGTGGTCCCCAGCTCTCCCCAATGAAATTGGTTGTCTATGCTGCAAATATTGCACCATGAGATATTTTCTTCAATTTGACGACTTTTACATGAAATGACTTTTACACGAAATGAATGAAGGCAAGCTCTAGACAAGCATGCCTTCCGTGCATCAGGAGGTACAAAACGAAACTGTTTTACCCCCACTGAGATCAAAGTCAGTCGGCTGTTTTTATAGCCAATAGGATGTGTAGTCTGCGAAAACACCAACCCGCATCAAGCCAGGAAGATTGAGAAATTAGTTTCATACGAAGTCAATTTTGCTGAATGTTCTCTACAGCGCCTGCCAATAGGTGGGCATTCCGTGCGTACGCGGATCAATGTCCCATGGGCCACTACCAATAAACACCTTGAAATGAGGCCAGATGAAGTTAAATTTTATCCGTTGATGCTGATGTTGGGTGTAAAATTGGGATGAGTGAAGTCTGTCTCTATTGTCTCATCTAGACTGTCAGGCTGTCACATTGAATTTTAATGTTTGCTGACACTTTTCCATCGTTGTAGAGAAATATGCCATTGTCCTGGAAGATAAGATTGCTAAATTTCTTGATTAAAGAACATTTTATATCCATTTCTGATTTTGCTCTTTGTTGAGAATGAAATGTTGTGCAAGATATTGAAAAACTGTTCAACTTCACCCACAACTTGGATGTTAAACATAGAACTTAATGCATGTTTCCACTCGATTGATGTTGATGATTCACTTGATTCTATTTGGAGCATTTAAAATGATTTGATGTTTGTTAATTTAGGTGCATCGTATCCTGGTATAATTGGTCTGACCTCCCCCAGTTCATGGTGTGGTGGACCAGGTAACGAATTCTCACCTTGTGTACGGAGGTGACAAAACTGCTGGAGAATAGTGATAATTGGCCTGTGTGGGCCTTTTTCGTGGAAAAACTGATTAAAAGTGTTGTAGACTGGTATATGTTTCTAATAACTCCATCTACCACTGATCCCTGTCAAATATCACTAGACTCTGTCCAATGACCCCACATGCAAGAGGTCTGCATTTCAAATTTCGTTGCTGACATGGATTTTAAAGCTTTCGAAAACAAGACTCGATCCAATGCCCAACATTCAAGCGGTCTGTGGTTGAAGTCTTGTTGCTGACATGGATTTTGAGATGAGGAGTCCTTCATGTACATGTAGCTCATCTCCTCACCTGAGTTTTGACCCCTTTGTACTTGTTATTTCACAGATGAGATAGTCTCCTTTCATGAGGTCTTCTCCCCTGAAGTCGGCATATATCGTGGAGAATCTCAACACAGGAAATGTACACCAACTTTGACAAAGCTAACCTGGAACAGATTCACTTTCATTCCTGAGTTCCCATATATCACGACCTATCTGCGAGCAGATTCCATAAAACTCATCTGCTCTTAACAAAATGATTGACATGTCTTCTCCGCCCTCGTGAACTTTCCTGAAGTGATTGACAGAATGGTAAACTTTCGCTTTACATGGGAATTCATGCATAAATTAAACTTTGGCTGGGGCAACACATGGCCGTGTATAATGCATTGAAAACTACGGGCCTGCTACGCGGTGAAAATTAGGTTTGGATGGAGCCCTTTAGTTTGTTGTACGACTTCTGAATAAAAGTGTTGTCTGGGTTAGGAAAGTTTTCATCCAGTAGATTTTGATCGCGGTGTCTGATATTTAGGTGAGTGATTTTTTGCATCAAATTTTTCACTAATCTGTCAAATAATTCCGAATGTTGACGTGTTGATTTGTTGATTTAATCGATGTGTGGAGAGCTGATTTAATTGGCGTGAGGAGAGCTTGTTGGGATTTCAAATCCCGGTAAAGTGTAGCACTGACAGTCGGTGATTTATGAGGTGTTTTGTTACCAGTCANTGTGTTGGACATGTGAGACGAACTTTGGAGGCATAGGCCTATGAGAGAGAATTGAGGTGTAACCTCAGGCCCAAAACTGGTAGTTTCTACTCATTCTCACCACCGTAATCAGGACACCTGTCAATTCAGGATACCATCTGTCAGGTCTGAATCAGCTATCTTTAATTGAGAGGTTCCACTCAACATGTAGTGATTCTCATTACATGGTATCTTTCATTGATATTTCATGGGGATAAATACCCTTTACATGTTTCATTCTCTGCATTCTTGTGTTTTTGACACGAGGGTCAATTCAAAACCTGGCACTGGCACTGGCACTGGTGCAATCGTGATTTCTGGCCTGCAGCCGATTGTCTCAATGATAAAAGTATGACATGTATGATTAGTTTTTAGCGAGGAAGTCAACTTAGACACGGGGGATTTTTTAGAAAAGAGAAATGCTGTATTAGTGTCATGGTCTCTTTTAGTTTAGTTTAAACTGTTTATTTAAGAAGAGAAATGAACAATAGAATACAAAGGAAGGCCATAACAATACCTTTAGAAATATTATCTCTTCTGTATCTGACCCAGACTGACAACCTGCAACCCAATCTCGCTAACCCAGAATAAAACAACAAAGTACGGTGCTCCTCGTTTTCGGATTTGCTCCACTTGTACAGTAACAAGATGAAACTGTCTGACCTCTGCATCTTGGAGATTGCCTGCGACCTGCATATCACTTCAGTTCACCAAGGCCGTGGCCCTTGACAGTTCACTGAGTATATTTTCAAGTGAAAAAGACTGTCAGGCGGTTCAATCCAATGATGCAAAGTGAGTCCAGAGTCCAGCGTCCAGGTTATTACAACTACCGTGTTCCAGTTACGTGTTGGTATGTACTGCAGATGCATTGGCAATGTTTTCATATCTCAGATTTTCAGGTCTGCAGTGTCTGTGAAATCGTGCTAATATCTGGTGTAAAATAATCGGGTTTTACAGTACTGTTTCCAAAGTGTAACCTAGATGATGTAGGTCGTTGCACACTTTGAGTTAATGATGTAAAATGTTTCATTCTGAAAAGAAAAATACTGCTGAAAAAGGTGTCTTCACTTCATCCAACTTCTCATGGATTCTTTTGACAATAGAAACTGGCTAATTGGAAAGCGGACATGAAAAACGAACACAATTTATGAGTTTTTGATGGAAACCTCCATGGTTTGTGCTTGGTGCATTATTGTGAGCCCTTTGAAATCGGTGAATGGCATACAGCAATTAAAACAGGGGGCTCAACGTAAAGCGCAAAATGAGGTTAAAAAACTGATGCAGTCTGTGTGTGAACAATAGATCCTTGGCAACTTAGTGATTTTGGTTTTGGGCTAATTACTTCAAATTTTATAGATTCCTTATCGTTGACTTGGTTAGTAGCCTCTTTCATGTCTTTGTTTTCATTTGCTTGAACTGAGGTTTGGATTGTTTTTGAGTACACACCCATGCCAGCTCTGCTGCAGCATTGACAGGATTTTGGGCCTTTCAGTGGTTATCATGGTTCTGTAATGAAAGGGTCAAAATAGGGAAAGATTTACTGGAGTCCACTTTTTGCAGGGACAGCGGTTACGACAAACTCACATAATTGTTTTTGGCACATCTTCTTGTGACAATAATTTGCACTGGTTAGCGATCAAATCATCCCAGCATGTCATACCCTAGATCATCGATAATGATGCCACCTCTACACAAAATGGCCTTCCTCATGTTTCTAACGAGGAGTTAATTGGTTAACTTGTGCATGGGTGCCTGCACTTATTTGACTTGTGTGAGACGGCCCCTTGCTTTCTGAAGGGGCCTTAATTGCAGGTTGACGCATTTGATACCCGAGACATTTCTTGATCGTTAGAAAATTTCTCTGGGGTTTTTATGGTGAGATTGCTTCAGTGGCTGTCATATATTCAAGTGACTAATATGAAATATCAGCTGGAGATGAAGCTCTAGAGAACCGGCATTGTCAAAGAGAATTGCTGTCTTGAGAAGCAATGGTGACATCAATTGATGCTTCCACGCGGCCAAGCTGACAGCCATCAAAGATATTTTTGCTCTCAATGGTTGCTGTGTTTTCTTTTGAGACCATCAAAGTTGATGGAAGTTCCAGGGAGACAGGACTAGCAAAATGACAACTTATACAATATTTTAGTTATTGAAAAATGGATCAGTGCTGTTGATAGATCCGTTAGAGACCACTGTTTGAGATTTGAAAAAAATTTGCGTATCTCTCCAAATCACAACAGGTCCATGATGTTTATAATCCGTGAGATGCTTCAGAGGTGAAGAAATGTGGTATATCATAAAAAGTTATCCCTGCTGATAATGTGTGATGGGTGGATGTAAACATTGATCAAACAATTTAACAGAGGTGCAAAAATTCTGATTACTGGAATTGTAAGATTGGAAAAAAATTGTGACTGGTGAAAAATCGTTTAGGAGAACTAAATTGTTGTGAGTTATCGGCTGGTCTAGTCCAGGATTTATACATTAGTGATGTTGGACTGTTTATTTTTTCACTCATTTGTATGTAAACAGTGAGACGAGAGAATAAACAGTGGAGAAATTTGGGTCATTGCACTATCTGATAAGTAAACATTGAAAATAAACATAACCGAATCACCAGAGAAAGGTGTTCCCGGCTTTCCAATTTATAAAATTAGGTTGCACTTTCTCACTTCTGCTTTTTTCAGGTCACTTTTAGAATGTGGTCTAGTGGTTGGTCCTGGCTTGTTTTCAAGATGGAGGTCATGGGTTCAGTCGCTAACTGAACCGAAAGCGAGGCTACCTTTGTTCTTCGATGAAAAAAGTGTGCTGAAAGAATTTGCACGACTTGTGATTTTTCCATAAAAAGTGAGTGAATGTGTCACCTTCAGTTCCGTGGAGGCTCTCTCTTCAAATGACACAAGCGTGAACGAGAAAAATTGTTAACTTGTCGTTGATTTTTCTCGTTGAACGTCGATGCAACCTGTCATTCCATTCCGCCGCGACATTTTCTTTGTGTGTGGACCGTTAGCGGAGATGCGTCATCTTTTGCCCGCGTACGCTGTCGAATATTGATTGGACGTTTGTCAACAGTATGGTATATCAAAGGTGCGTTCATTTCTTCGGCCGTTTACCGAGGGAACGATTGTTCGAGGGCCGGGCACCGAGGTCTGCCGTGCTAGGTCACATTATTGTCTGACGGGCTAGGAAATTGACAGGTCATTTAGAAGACATGATGTCGCGAATAGAATTTCTCAGCTTTTTCGCCCAAATTTTCCATTCATTGTACAGGTGGATTTGTCGATTTTTTATTCTCTTGGCATTGCTCATGTCTGGACAACAGCACAAAATCGTGTTACCATTACTGCTGTAAGTGGCTCATTAAAAGATCACAAAAAGTCCGTGAACTTTGTTGATGTTGTCTGTTCAAGGAAGATCCCATCTTCCTTGATTGTGCAGGACATCCTCATCGGCAGTGTCAAATTCTGGCTTGATTTCAAGTGGGAAAGGTATCTTTTCCACAAGTCAAGTGGGTCCTGAAGTATTCAGTGGTTGCTGTCCTCCCTCGCTCGATCTCTCTCTTTCTGTCTTCCCTCCAGGCGTGGCCTTGAAATCTGTCCTTCCTCTTGATCGCTCTTTCTGCTTTTCCTCCAGGATAGGCCTTGACAATGCTTGAAGTCAGTCACTCACAGAACCAAACAGATTCAGTCATATTTGATTTCAATTTGATTATTTACTGATATGTTGAAAAACTGTTTGGCCTTTCACGCCCTTTGAGATGGCCGTGAATGCCAAAGACTCCAAGCATTTCTTTTTGATGTGATATAAAGTGATCGGCCAGTTAAATGGTGATGTACCTGTCAAGTTATGTTAGCACGGAGATGAAACACTGTTTGCCAGTCGATGAATGCTGGCAACTTTTCATTTTGGTTCTTTCTCTCATCCAGTTTTAATTTCAAATCATTGAAATTGGTTCAAATAAATCTAAAAAAGATGGCAAGTTATCTGATGTAAAGTTGAGTTATAGCTAGGTGAAAGAATGATGAGTTCTTTTCATTCAAGTTTCTGAGGATTGATTGAACTTTTTAGCCGTTTTGTTACATCTTGAAGACTTTGCACCAAATGGCGTGAAACCTTATGGCGGTGCAAATCATTCGCTCTCAGATGAGTAATTAACATATTTCTGTGATAATTGACTGTTCGAGGGCCGGGCACCGAGGTCTGCCGTGCTAGGTCACATTATTGTCTGACGGGCTAGGAAATTGACAGGTCATTTAGAAGACATGATGCCGCGAATAGAATTTCTCAGCTTTTTCGCCCAAATTTTCCATTCATTGTACAGGTGGATTTGTCGATTTTTTATTCTCATGGCATTGCTCATGTCTGGACAACAGCACAAAATTGTGTTACCATTACTGCTGTAAGTGGCTCATTAAAAGATCACACAAAAAGTCCGTGAACTTTGTTGATGTTGTCTGTTCAAGGAAGATCCCACCTTCCTTGATTGTGCAGGACATCCTCATCGGCAGTGTCAAATTCTGGCTTGATTTCAAGTGGGAAAGATATCTTTTCCACAAGTCAAGTGGTCCTGAAGTATTCAGTGGTTGCTGTCCTCCCTCGCTCGATCTCTCTCTTTCTGTCTTCCCTCCAGGCACGGCCTTGAAATCTGTCCTTCCTCTTGATCGCTCTTTCTGCTTTTCCTCCAGGATAGGCCTTGACAATGCTTGAAGTCAGTCACTCACAGAACCAAACAGATTCAGTCATATTTGATTTCAATTTGATTATTTACTGATATCAGAAATATATTACTCCATATTTCTGCTGATATGTTGAAAAACTGTTTGGCCTTTCACGCCCTTCGAGATGGCTGTGAATGCCAAAGACTCCAAGCATTTCTTTTTGATGTGATATAAAGTGATCGGCCAGTTAAATGGTGATGTACCTGTCAAGTTATGTTAGCACGGAGATGAAACACTGTTTGCCAGTCGATGAATGCGGGCAACTTTTCATTTTGGTTCTTTCTTTCGTCCAGTTTTGATTTCAAATCATTGAAATTGGTTCAAATAAATCTAAAAAAGACAGCAAGTTATCTGATGTAAAGTTGAGTTATAGCGAGGTAAAAGAATGATGAGTTCTTTTCATTCAAGTTTCTGAGGATCGATTTAACTTTTTAGCCGTTTTGTTACATCGTGAAGACTTTGCACCAAATGGCGTGAAACCTTATGGCGGTGCAAATCATTCGCTCTCAGATGAGTAATTAACATATTTCTGTGATAATTGACCAGTGGATTCCAGGTGATAACGGTTAGTTCGTAATTATGACAGTGTTGTTTAATGGCTAAAAGCTCGTACACAATTTTTTTCAAAGAATGCAGAAAAACGCAGAATTTTTCTGCTCTGCATGGATTCGGCCCAAATCATTTGTTCAAAATTTCATACATAATCTATTCTCTCCAAGTCGGTCAGTTTGTTTCAACGATTTGTGCACAATATCCTATGTACATTTACAATACATTACACACTAGGACATCTACTCTCGATATCATGAAACATATGCCACCAGGTGTCAGGCAAAAACAAAAGATTGTGGCAGCTCCTAGAGTGCATGGACGAACTTCCCATGGTTCAATACGGCTAGGAAGTCACTAATTTCTCTCACCTGTATTTTAGCGGATGCCTTCATTAGCCATGCTTATTCTGTCAGCCATTTGAAGCAAGGCCCCTTCTGTACGGATGATGACTTCAGTTTTTCCCACAAGCTTGGTGAAAGTTGGCAGATTTTCATTGAATGAGTTGATTCGTCATTGTAAACAGCCATGGTTGCATGTACCAATGAGCTGATTGGTCTATGTAAAACTCCTATGCAGGTAGTCAGAGACCTGACCCCCTTGACCACCCTGACTCCCTCCCTCTCGATGCGAATCTGACTGCCAAACTCAAAATGATCTGTGTGTACAAGTATAACTCATCTGTTCGCCCCAAGTTTCACTTTGTCAAGAATGAACAAATAAGACCTCCCCTTTACATTCTCATTGGTTTTAACTGTTAAAATCCATTTTGAGATGCTTAAGCAAAATGTGTTCTCCATGGGAGCAGTAACTGGCCAGGGATAGTGGCTCAGTTTCTATTGCTATGCACTGGCATTAGCATCCTAAGTTAGCGCTCATTCCAACTTATTTGACAAAGTTGTATGTGTATTTATTTTCTTCAAAACCAAAGATTGTATGCAGCTTTTTATTCAGTTTGAATTGAAATGAATCGCTGATGTCCATTCCACAATAACCTGACCAAAGCTGGTAATGGATGTTGATGTTATTGAGTACGAGGACTTTGTTGAGGTGGATGTGGAACTGATAGATTGCTAAGCTGGAGATGTGGTGTAGAAATCGTATCCTCCAACATTTTGGGGCGTAGAGTTGCAGTATAAATATTGATGCACAGAATGAGAGGGCATCCCACATGAGGGGAGGTGAAGAGAGCATTATTATGAATGTGCAAGCAACCAGGGCTTGTTTTCATCGCTAGTCTTTTTTGAGTAGCTAATGAATCTCAAAGGTGAAAAGTTTGAATGTCTTAGGAGTGTTGATAAAAATATCTAATGATAAACCTTCAAATAAGTGTATGTTTACAAGCAGTGATTCTTTGGTAACTTCTCTATAGCAAAAGAAGAGTATTGATGGTCAGAAAGAGGTCAAGGTGATGTTTCAAGGTCATGTCAAAGTGATATGTCAAGGTCATAATCAGATCAAGGTCATTCAGTATAGAAGTCAAGGTCACTGTTATTACAGTGATTGAAGTTCACTTCATTGAAGTGAGATATTTACATCGAAAACCAAAAATGAGCCTCAATGAGGAAGTCGCACAGTTGAGCTCCTATGCGTATGGCATGTATGGAACTTCATTAAGCCAAGGCCTACTTGGAGGTCTGAAGTTGAAGAGAGTTGCTGGACATTCAGCCCTGAGGTGAAGTGTTGACCTCTGACCCTACGAATGACAGCCTGTTTATTAATTTAACAACAAAATGTCTATCATTGATGCATTCCCAACAATGTTCCATCTCTTCATACGTTCAACCCTTGGCATACCAGCAGTCAGTCAGAGTGGCAACTGAGGTGTTTGCCCATCTTATCACACCATCTGACTGGTTGTTAGAGAGGTACATCTTTGTGGTTCTCCCCTCACCTGGTTCCGATATCTTCCAATGTTTGTCCTGAGTACCTCATGCTTCGTTGGTGAAACAAACATAAAGTGGAAGCCATGCTTGGGAGCCAACTGGTGTACACCTCATGTTCTCAAAGTTATGACCATATCCCCAATAAGTTACCAACATTTAACTCTCCTCCGAGTTCTCCTCTTTTGTGGTAAGTTGGTTACAGAACAACAGCCTTTACATTGAAGCTCTCTCCATGGACCGTAGACCTCGGCCAGTGGGAGATCACCCGTGCTTCAGCAATATGGACCTCACTCATCAGCTGGACATTGGCCAGTAGCATCTCTTGCTGATCTCCACAATCACAACAAGGAAAGTTTTGGCCTGTACCTCATCTCAGGGAAACACTGAGAAACAAGTAAGCTGTTGGCATCTTGCTTTTGGACATATATAAAAGGTACAAAAGAGTTCTGGTGGCATTTGAATTGTCAGCCTTTTCTGTGATGACCCACGCACTACCACGGTGACCTCAGCACACACCAGTTGAGACTCCCAAAATGTAGTTAAGTAGTCTTATGACAGAGACTCTCTTGACCTGTATAAACTACAGGCCTATTTGAGAATCTCCAATGGATATGAAAGCAAGGAAAGCCCTATCAATCTCCATGCATAAAGTAAGAAGGCACATGTTTCACATGGTTTCAACCCATAGATCACTTCTCTAAACAAGCATACAAGACCCTTGAGCAAGTCAGGTATGACCTCAACACCTTGATGTGTCTGATCAGTGGAATAATGATGATGGATTACTCGCTCATGAAATTAACTCTCTGGACCTCACACCAGACAGGAGCAAGTCCTATATCAAGAGGAAGGTCAACATGCAGGAGTTGGTGATGTCAGTGATGATGGTGATGATGATGATGATGATATCTATGGATGATGATGATGATGACAGTGATGATGGTCATGATCCGTGGACTGTGACAGTGATGATGATTATGATGACTGTGGACAATGAGGATGATGGCGATGATGATGACAATGAATAACTGGAAGATCTTTGGATTTTGTACAAGATATGTTCATAAGGGGAGGTCATCATTGTATTGGAGGATCATGATACTCCCCTGTTATGATACATCCCTGGAGATCAAGTGAAAACCCTCAACTTTCATCATCATTTCTCTCTCCCCATGTACACCATTTAAATGAAGAGGCTGGAGAGAAATAAACTGCAGGTAAACTATGATAATATGCTAGTACCTTGAGGTGATGGAGAAGTGATGCTCTTGACATGTGCAGGCAGCCAACATGAGTGACTGCTGAAGGCAAACACCAAGCTACATAAATAATAACTCCACCAATGATATATCAACAGTTCTGGGGTTGATGAACCAACACCCATGGGACTGATATGTCAACAGTCTTACTTACCAGTGGCTGATCTACCAAAGAGAGGAGCTGGACTTCCGGAGTACTGGCGTTCCAGTTTTAGCCTGTGGATGGTGAAAGAAATGGTATAAGAAACCCTGCAGCCAGGATGCAACAACACTCAAGTGTCCAGGTTATTACAACTACCAAAGAAAGGAGTTGGACTTCTATATAGAGTACTGGCGCTCCAGTTGTTGCCTATCGATGGACGCTTTGCTGCCAGATGAACCAACACCGATGGACTAATACGTCAACAGCCATCCTTACTGGCCGGTGGCTGATCAGCCAAGAAGAAAGTAGCGGGACATAACTATTAAGACCACAGTTGAAGTCGGTGGATGGCGGCCAGGAATCAAAGAATAAGTCACAGCATTACAATGTTTTGACAACAAATGATAAGTAAATAAGCACTTTTTTGGAGAAACTGATGTCCAAAAATATTCCGCTCAGACAAAGGATTTGTCTCTTAATTCCAAGTCAAAGGTCAGTCGTCACCGCCTTTGAAGTATGTTGCGACTAGGATCCCTTTATCGCTTAGTTCAGACCCCTTGGGGACAAGGTCAACGCCACAGTCACTGCCTGGAGTTCGTATAAACACTCAACTTTTGGATGCCAGAAAAATTGCCAATTCCAAAATGAAGATTTAGGCTCTCTCAGCGGGTGTTGTCACCCATGTCAAGACAGAGGTCTGCCGATAGATTGTGTCATCATGAGGGTGGTATGGTAATTCATAACAGCTGGAGTTTAGTTCACAAGTTCAGAGATATATGACATTTCAGCTTTGTTGTTTTCATTGGATTCCCGCTGTTACTGAATTAAACTCTAAGGCAACGTTGCTTTTGATTTTATTAGTTAGACGTGACTGGGTCACTGTCTGGTAGGTGGTCACATGATGCTGACCCACATGTACAGACGCAAAGATAGCGAAATAACTATCAAATCAAGGAGGTTGTGACAGATTAGGAGGAATCAGCTTCATGAGTTTATCAGATTTAGGCCCATTAACCTTTCTTACTTCACGGCCATCGTTGTTACACAAAAAGGGAACGCTTTCTCTTCCCGCTTTTGCATTTATGCCTTTCCATATATATACAGGGTGGTCCAAATTGTTCTCACCTACATGTACCCCAACATGTTGCATGCTGAGAGAATCTGCCTGATGGAGTGGAGCAGGATGTTAGGGCCTATGATGGTGTGAATTGATTTTCAAATACTGGCCAATGTGCTTGACTTCCTGATGTGTCTAGGCCCATAAGTGTCTCGACATGTTAATTTCAATCATTGTTAACCCATTAGTATCAGTTATATGATTACAAACTACACTTGCCCTCTGTGGGGCACAGGCTACAGTAACATGAGGGTGGTTCCAACTCTTTGTCATGTCTGTACCCTCTGTCACTAGTTGTTGGTGGTATTGCTTCCCTATTCCCCTCAAGAAACTTTCTTTGGTCCCATTTCTGAGTCATGAAGGACAGATCTCAACTCTTGCCTTCGTTGTAACTCGATACCACATCATTGGACATGGACTCGCTCAACCTGCTCACATAATTCTGCACATCTCTTTTTTCCTACCATTTTTTGTGAAGAACCTGAATATTTCACGCAAGAAATTCAGCTGAAATTGAATAAATTGAAACAACATTCTAAATGCTGGATACAATTAATCCAATTTTCAGTTTCCCACAAGTTCAAATGCGATTACAATTTTGTAATTTGGGTTTTATTAAGTGATTCAAAGGTAGAAACTCAAGATCTCAAGGATCTCAGGTAGTCGGCCCATGCTGTACTGTTCACTGGTGAGGGAAAAAATGTTCCACTGATAAGGTATTTAGTCGGCCGGTCTATAGGGTATATCATTGTATGTGTCCTAGGGTGAGGTTGGTGAGGATGTATTGTCTCCCGCCAGTCTATGATTAGATTGGCTGGTTGGTTCTTGGTGATCTTAGAAGTCGGATGCTGCACGGATTTAGAAATCGGTGGGGAGGCCCTGACGAGCGCATTTTCTCAGCGTTATCAAGATGCGAACATGTCTTAATCAGCCGCTATCAGGCATCGTCGAGATAACGGAGGATTTCTAACTCAAATTTGAAATCTGCTGATTTGAAATATTTGTGGAGTTGTGAGAAGCTTTCTGCTGATGTCTTAGAACCTGAGCAAGATTTGTACCAACAAACCCTCCAAGATCTCGATGTTCAATACTTTTGATCCCTGGTGTATCAAATCTAGCTAACCAGAAATACCTCGCCAATTTGTAACACCATTTGTTGGCCATCATAGGACCAACTTATGCAAAATCTGTTCTTAGGGGAGTGCAGTGTGGTTGGAAGTTGTGGGCTAGAATATGAATTAGAAATCGGGTAGGTGAAAGACATTGCTTCCTACCAGATTCAAACCCACGGACCCTCGCATTAGGCATCAATCGCCAGCACTAAGGGGCAGCACGCCTTAACCACTAGGCCAAATCCCCATCTTCAAAATCAGTTTTGGGCTGATATCTTTGGCTATTGTTTGATTCCTAGTCGAGATTCCATCCTTTTGATAGATTGTCCATGTCCTCTGAACACTGCATTCCCTCTGCGAAGCTTCACCATTTCAGCTCATGATGTTGTCGCTTCTTTCGCTTTCACTACACAGGAAAAACAACGCTATAAACTCACAACAACACGACCATTGGATCTCAATGACATCATTCCTCAATCAAGCTTTCAATTAATTCAAGCAATTAAAACAAAAGTCGTTAAGAATGTCGAGTGGTAAGTTTTTGTATTTTCATCACTCCATGACTTCCTCAAGCGGATGATTAGGGAAGGATGTTGAACCATTAATAAAACATAGATAATAAGGATGTTAAAGGGACTATACACTGATGGCACGCATTGTTTGGGAAGGATGTCGAAGCCAACATAATACCCAATGAACTCAACCTGATCATTCCCTCAAGAACAGGGTAGGCCTTCCTATATTGACATGATGTCCATCATGCTGAGCTCCTTTGGGTTTTTGTCTGTCGCATGGGTAACTCCTGAGCTGGAGATAAGTCTGGAAACAGTTAGTCTCTGGATGATGTCCCTGCAAGTCATGACTTCTTTGGTAGGCAATAATTGGCTCAAACATCCATACACATCAAAAATTTCACAAGGCGAATGCTGTGGAAGAAGGTTGGATTATATCCTATTGGCATGATCCAGATTAGTATTGAGGTAAAGGAAATGAGTGGTGAGTTTAATGACACGTATGTGACGGGAGCCATCCTGAATCCTGTCCCCCCAGGTCATTTGTCAGGTATCCAGCAATGGATAGCCTTAATACTCCTCCTGCGAGACTATCTGTAACCTGAGATATTTAGCACTTGGTGAATGAATTCTTATGATGGTGAGGCTACACTTTTATGGTAAAATGTTTGAAATCAAATTTATGTATCATCAAATTCTGTACCAACAAAAACATACAGACAAAAATGTGTAACTTTAGAATTACAGCAACATAGATACATAAGTGGTCGTTAATACATTAAGTAGATTTTTCCTTCAAGTTTGTCACATGATCCTGCCCTACTCAGAGATATAAAATGCATCTGTTTGATACAGGAAGAAAATATTGAGAAATCTTTCTTGTAGGATGTGGAGGGGATTTCCATGGCAAGGTTTCATCCTGATTGCCGTTTCTTTTCTTCCCTCTCCATTGTCGTACTTCCCTGACCTCTAGCTTGCTCACCTTGTCGGTTTCAACAACTCAAGGACTGCAGTCGTGAAATATCTGGAAAGTGGAAAGTTATCTCTCCCTCAGCTTCGCTGTTCGTCTTTCACTTCACCATCTTTTGTGGACCTCATGTAACATCATCCTTACATCATTCTGTCCAGAATTATGGGACCTGGAATTTGAAGTGACACTTTTGTGAAGTTACTTATGATTCTTTTTCCGACCCACGAGGGGGCGTCAGGTTGTCAACATTTTCAAGGCATCTGTCTTTGTGCTGACATTGGGAAAATAGCGGGTTGCAAGAAAACTGGGTAAGTTTAATCCGGTGTTTAGAACATTTGTTTGTAGAACAAAAGATGGGAGCCATGTTGAGTGTGATCTGTTCATACTGGTCCCATTAATGTGTTGTCTTTTGTTTATTTGGCAGGCATGTTGATGATTTTTGTTTGTTTGCGCCAGTGCCAGTCTAACTGGGGCGTACCATATTTCTGTGTATTTTCTTTTCAGGTTTTCACCTGGTTTCAGGTGGAAATGTTGACCCTTGTCAGCCACGGAGACTCCAACCAAAGTTGCAACAGAGATCAAGAAAGAAAAAATGTTCCAAGTGTAGTGAACAAGCTGTAGTAGACACAAATATTCTCACGATTCTTCGACTCGACCATTTACGCGTATTTACATTGAAATGTCACCTTCCTCACATTTCCTTCAACCTGAAGTTTGCAAAGCAGTTTTTGATGACTTCATAATGTGATGGTTTATGATGCTTTGGATGGATTACCATTTTTCCCTTTCCCAGTTCCTGCTAAATACAAACTCCAAACCAACCCTAATCCCAACCATTGGAGGGCAAATAGGTAAAGGTAGAATTGGGAAGACACCTTGTTGGAGCCATGGTTTGATTTTTTTGCAGAATAGTGGAATCCCTTGTTATAATCAGAAGGAAACAGCACACCAGATGCGAAATGCAAGTCAGAGAGTTTGCTGATTGCTGTAGCTTATCAAATTTGCTTTGCTATTGACTGGGCTGTGGCCTACACAGGGAAAGGACTGAAATATTCTAGTGTTACTCCCAAAAGTTTTCATGTCCATCTTTGTCCTCTGTACTCAGGAGCAAGGAGAGGTGGTCTGTCACCATTTCATCCTCACTACTTCCTTACTGCTGAGGTGCTCGTGGCTGCTGGTATTGTTCTCCGTCATCTTCAGTGTCGTTTTCTATCAATAGATGGCTTCTCAGGTTACGGACACGAGACTGGTGGCTTTGATGGCTCATCATCAGTTCATTAGATCTGTGAGAAATGTTTCCTCTCAGTCAAGTGGGTGCAGAAATGTTGGATTATTTACTTAGAAAAAATGTGTTTTTCTTGATCAAAAATGGTAAACCACGAAGTGTTTACAAGCCCAAATTAAGTGCACTGCATTGAGTTTTTAAAACAATGAAAGGCCATTGGTGAACTTTGGGTATTTCATTCTCCACACATTAATCCATGACGAATCCAAAATCAGTTAATGAGCACTCAACTTCTCTCAACACCTAAACCACTCATACTCCCCCCAGAGAACACTTGGTGTCCCCAGACCAATGATAGTCCACGGATTCTAAGTTTAATATAAAAATCATTGCAGAGTTGGTAAATACACCATGTTTGTATAATTTAGTTGCCATAATCGCAGTAGAGACCCACCCAAAGTCAAACTCTGACGTTAGGTAAATGCATGCATTGCATTCTGTCTCATTGGGGTCTTTCTCTCTCTGTCTGTTCATTTTGTTGTGGTCACCTGCTGGGCGCGGCGGGTCTGTTTGTCCAACTGAGTACACTGTTGTCATACCGTTGACTGTCGGTGGGCAGGCGGGACTCATCAAATAAGACTTCAGTACTCACTTCTCTCTTCTCTATTGTTCACAGATTACTCGTTGCCTAGGTCTGCAAATCTTTTGTCAAAAATCAAGGAATTTCGATGGTACTGTCCTCATAATATTTCTTGCCTATTTTTGGGTCAGGTTTTGACCGCACTCTGCGGCTTATGCACCCTAAATACACCGCGTCCCAGTCACCAAGAATCTATTGTCCTAAATTACCCGGGTGGTTCTTCTCCTTTTATCAAGATGAAAGGCAAAGACGAGATTTTTGTGTCCCCGGCTTTTGAGACTGACAATGTCCTGCTAGAATCAACAATATAGAACGGTCCCGAATTAACATGAATGTGCCATTGTCCGGTTTTGTTCAACTGTCGTGTTTTGTGGGACCGCTCTCATCATTTGACAGACCAACAACTTTCCGTAAAGGATGTACACAACACTCTAGAAGAACACTCTTGGCCAGAACACGGTAATGCTATTTTGATCGTAAACTTCAAGAGGGGGGATGAGTAGGCTGTACATGTCATTTGCTTGATTTGGGCGAGCTGTGCGCCGGGTGAGCGGCTTTGTTCGTACGGCGTGAACTACGGACTCGATGACATCATGATGGGTGCCGAGGTTTAGAATAATGGGATCAGCCCTGTGATCTCCTCTTTCTTGATATTATCTTGGCCTAATCCTGGGTGGATTTGACGCTTTATCCGAGTTTCCGTCCCCGAAAAGATCCTCTCACATTGATTTTCATGCGAGGAGGCTGGGTTTGGCCTGTTTTCTTCATAGTGAAGGGTCCATCGTCATTGGAAAGGGGGAACCCTGACTACTACCGTCTTCAGTGCGTTGTGACCTGCAGTAGATGTTTTGAAGTCTTCACTGGTGCTCATTGCCAAATGAAATTCTATGTCTATCAGGAATGAGACTAACTGGCAGTTAAAAATCCTGAAAATGTAGAAAAATATGTTTAAAATGCCAAATTTGGAAACTTCTTCCTCCTGCTTCCAATTTCGAAGCGTTAAGGGAGCCATCAACAAACGTTATGCTCTGTTAGTTCACTGGATTCATGTTCTAAACACCTGTCATGATCCCAGCCGCTCTCAGAGACAATGGATACTTCGGCAGGTCTTAAACCAGGGTCGTTAGCAGCAATTAATTTGAGAGGAATCGCTAATTAACAATCTTGGTAATTGGTCATCGTCATTGACAAACCGACCAGTGAGATTACGAAGAAAGTGAGGGATTAACCCATCTAAATGGTAATCTGTGGGAGTGAACACGAAGGAAGACTGCACTCCGCTGAATTCTTCTTCTGGGTTCGGTAGTGACTGTCAAACTCATAAATCTTGGGGTTCGACAAAACGTGCCATATGAGGAAGATCCTTCGCTGTTCCCCACACCTTTGTCTTCAGGGTCGTTGAATCCAGCCAGAATTGCTGATGAGGTCATCAGTGACAGGTCTGTTGGATGTGTTCAGGGGTTTGCTCATCACCTCCTCCTTCAGAGTTTGCTGTGGCACAGACTNGATGGTACTGTCCTCATAATATTTCTTGCCTATTTTTGGGTCAGGTTTTGACCGCACTCTGCGGCTTATGCACCCTAAATACACCGCGTCCCAGTCACCAAGAATCTATTGTCCTAAATTACCCGGGTGGTTCTTCTCCTTTTATCAAGATGAAAGGCAAAGACGAGATTTTTGTGTCCCCGGCTTTTGAGACTGACAATGTCCTGCTAGAATCAACAATATAGAACGGTCCCGAATTAACATGAATGTGCCATTGTCCGGTTTTGTTCAACTGTCGTGTTTTTGTGGGACCGCTCTCATCATTTGACAGACCAACAACTTCCCGTAAAGGATGTACACAACACTCTAGAAGAACACTCTTGGCCAGAACACGGTAATGCTATTTTGATCGTAAACTTCAAGAGGGGGGATGAGTAGGCTGTACATGTCATTTGCTTGATTTGGGCGAGCTGTGCGCCGGGTGAGCGGCTTTGTTCGTACGGCGTGAACTATGGACTCGATGACATCATGATGGGTGCCGAGGTTTAGAATAATGGGATCAGCCCTGTGATCTCCTCTTTCTTGATATTATCTTGGCCTAATCCTGGGTGGATTTGACGCTTTATCCGAGTTTCCGTCCCCGAAAAGATCTCCTCTCACGTAGATTTTCATGCAAGGAGGCTGGGTTTGGGCTGTTTTCTTCATAAGGGTCGATAGTCATCGGATTGAAGGGAGACCCCTGACTACTACCGTCTTCAGTGAGTTCTGACCTGCAGTAGATGTTTTGAAGTCTTCACTGGTGCTCATTGCCACATGAAATTCTATGTCTATCAGGAATGAGACTAACTGGCAGTTAATAATCCTGAAAATGTAGAAAAATATGTTTAAAATGCCAAATTTGGAAACTTCTTCCTCCTGCTTCCAATTTCGAAGGGTTAAGGGAGCTATCAACAAACGTTATGCTCTGTTAGTTCACTGGATTCATGTTCTAAACACCTGTCATGATCCCAGCCGCTCTCAGAGACAATGGATACTTCGGCGGGTCTTAAACCAGGGTCGTTAGCAGCAATTAATTCGAGAGGAATTGCTAATTAACAATCTTGGTAATTGGTCATCGTCATTGACAAACCGACCAGTGAGATTACGAAGAAAGTGAGGGATTAACCCATCTGAATGGTAATCTGTGGGAGTGAACACGAAGGAAGACTGCACTCGGCTGAATTCTTCTTCTGGGTTCGGTAGTGACCGTCAAACTCATAAATCTTGGGGTTCGACAAAACGTGCCATATGAGGAAGATCCTCCGCTGTTTCCCACACCTTTGTCTTCAGGCTGGTTGAATCCAGCCAGAATTGCTGATGAGGTCATCAGTGACAGGTCTGTTGGATGTGTTCAGGGGTTTGCTCATCACCTCCTCCTTCAGAGTTCGCTGTGGCACAGACTCCTCATCTCCTCCGATGTTGGTTGCGTCAGCAGTGCCCTGTTATGAAACCTGTCCTCTTCAGTGCAACTGAACTGAAGGCCTAGACGAAAGTTTGTCGGCAGGAAGGAGCACCGGTTGCTGCTGTAGCAGACACTTGCCCTTCTTGACCCTGTAACCACTGACCTGACCTGGCCGTTCAAAAAGTACGCCTACGTTTGAACTAAATCGTCTGGTAGGTCATTCCTCTCAACGAAGTTAACCCTTTATTTGTCTGGCTTTGCTGAATCCAACTCGGGCCAGTCGTACCTACCCACAGTGGCCGTCAATCGATACCTCAACCTTGCATGTCTTTTCTTGATATTTATCGGCCCTCTTGAGGCGGCCATTGTCCATTTGGAAGTGGCCTTGAGTACCTCTTCTCTGCCGAACATAAAGTAGATCTTAACTCCAAACCCCTACTTCAGTGTGCGGAGAGTATTTTCGCGTCTTTCTGGCACGGACGTGAGGGAGCTTCTCCTTCAGATGAGGAACGGAGACGAACGCCCACCCTGGCTCCACGAGGCTGAGACTTGGCCGTGGCATTTGATCAGAATAGCCACTCTGTTTCTCAGTCTGTGTAGCACCAAAATGTGACAGTCTGTCAGGGTCTTTCAAGCTAGAGTTTCAACTCCCAGCCCTGACCTGCGCTGTTCGTGCGAGTACATGTGTCTGTAAAGACAAGCATTATGTACACCATGTGCCGTTGTCGCTAAGTCATGTCCTGCTACTTGGGCTGTTCAGGTTTCATCATATTCTAAAAACAGCGGTAGTGGAGGCTGCGCTTCCCCGTATTTACTGCCTCATTCAACTCGATGCTCAATTTTCATGATCTCACTACCATAATATTCAAAAATCACCACTGCTGACTTGATCCCCGCCATATGGACCAATGATTCAACATCCCTGCGGACGTCAACACCTTCATCTTCAAACCACGCAACATCATAATTAGGGCTATTACCGCCATTACCTGGTACTTCTCCCCACGGACTGCCATCCCCCCACCAGCAAAGACTTATCTCGCTATAATTACGTTGCATGTTGACTAATTAACTGTTATTCACTTAATTATCGTAATTATCTCTTTGCCCGAGTCTGGGATGTACCTAAGTTGCGGCCTTGCTTACGGCTGATAGATACCCGGTCAATCAATAATCTATAATGTTAATCATGCAGTACAACCTAACCAGTTAGAGTCCAATGTCCACCTTCTTCAAGAGAAGGTTAACAGCCAAGAGGTCAGTGGCGCTACCTTTGGTCATATAGGCGTATGAGTATTTAGCGCTCGTGCAAAAACCTCCAACACCCTACTTGATGTCACCTTTTCGTAGTCTGTTGTAGACCCGAAGAATCCTTTGGCAGCGGGAAAATACACGTATGTATGGAAAGAACCTCAGTTCCTCTCCTGTCTGTTGCCAGGGTGCCAGAGGTTTAGAAAACTTAAAACTATCACACACTCCTCCTGCCTGCCCTAACCAGATGATCTGGCCAATACAAAATATCAGTGGTCACTTAACAAAACTCCTGGTTGATGCCCCCTTTAAATGCCTCCACAACACCCAAGAGATTACCTAAAGCCAGAAATTGAAGAAAATTCAATTTGAAGTGTTTCAACGCTTGTCTCGGTCACTCGGTAATTATTTCACTTATTTCAACTCGTTCATTCTCATGTCCTCCAGGCTTTCTTCCCTCACGTAACTCGATGTCGAATTACTTCGCATATGTCTCGCTAATATTATAATTGCATCTTTGCTGGATTTAATGAGCTTTAATATCAGGGACAGGTAGGTGGGATTGGGGAGTTGAATTTCAAGTAAGAAGTTAGACGCCATGCAGATTTCTTTTCTCAAAGGTTTTATCTTTGATTTTAGGCTGATTTCTTAGGCTGCTTTGGGAATCCAGTCCAATTCCCTCTTGTTTCGATGTCTGATTCTGTACCTTAATCTTTGCTTTCATATTTGTTAGAAGGCTTGCCTGATGTGGGTGGAGGTGAAGTGGTCTTGACTTAGTAAAGCAGTGATACACATTGCAGCTGAAAGAAGTGCCATGGTAGGCATCGTTTTGGCTCCATCTATGATTGCTGCCCATGTTCTGTGGCAAGCGTCACCATCTTTTCGAAAAGGGTTAATTTAATGAGATTGTGGTCTGATAAGATGAGACTGAAGAGAAAGTTTCACACATTTTCTGCTCAATTAATGATCCATTCAACACTACCCTGGGGCCTATTTTGACCCCTCCCAGTCCCATCCCTGGCCCTTGCCCATCCTCTAACTGGTACCTGTCACTCGTGACACTTTCCCATGATGCCTGAATGACCAAAGACAACAGTAATCACGACTCGGGTAAAGATAACAACGCCACCAACAAGACCCCCTGTCATTATTGGTGCATGCACAAACACCTCGGGATTAAACCTCAGCCAAACAATATCAGGGACTTGGAAGGGCATCAAAAGAGGATGCCAGACCCAAGGGTACAGGTCTTCAGAGTTTGTCTTCAGTGACCCCGGGGATTGCAACTTGATAGCGTAAAGTGTCCAATATGGCGGCGAGATTCCATCTGCTGAAGTCCTGCACCAGACAGTCCCTGCAGGTCGTCTGCTTGTCAATGATGTTTGGATATTTTGGGAGGATTTGATGTGCCGAGTTCACGAATCAAGCCTATGTTGACTCGGATATTCTGAATGGGATTCAGCTTCGTTCATCATCTGCTTATTCAATTCAAGATCCGTTTCACTGAAATTGATGTTTGTTTATTTCGTTCCCATGACACCCCAGAACAGAAGTCGTTGGTAAACGAATACGATTGTTAATTCTTTGTTTAGAATATTATACCAAATAATCATCGGCAACTGTACCGAGCTTGAGGTGAACAACTGCAGAAATTATCTCAAATTTTTATTGTGAAATTCAAATCCATCACAAGGCAGTACGCCATACCGTGAATTATGCTCGGATCTCAGTCTCCAGGCATAATTTGCATCATAATGCTCCCTCTGCATGGAGGTCACTCACCTGGCAGTTGGTGCATAAAAAAGCATCATTTTCCCCTCTTGGTTCAGTTTGTTTTCATGGCACCTCCAGGGCTGTGTGAGTTAGGAAGTTGTTTGATGAGGGAAATCATGAAAATATTAGTTTAATAGGTGAATATCACGAAATAATTACTTGTCAATGGCTGACAGGCGGACACAATGAAACATGGTGGTGAAGTGGTACAGGACAAGATTTGTGTTCAAGAGGCTTCGGTTCAACATTTAGCTGAGTAATTTGTGTTGTTTGCTGGTTGGGGAGGGGGCTCAGTCAGGGAGTGAAATCTTATTGGGCTTTCCTTGGGTTCCCCAGAAACATTTCTATGAGAAAACTCAGTGAGCTGCTCATTGGAAAGGTTGTTAGGGGCCTACATCTTCATGACTGTACTATTATGGAGGTCTCGGTATCATAGTAATTATTCTGGTGCGGAAGACCTGCTGCATGGGAATCACCTCTGTGCAAGACTCCTCAACTAACTACGTTGTACAATGTACTCTAAGCAGTCTCTGACATGGAAGCAGGGCTCATAAAAAATGAGCCGGCCACCTTGAGCCCCTGAGCACTCTGTCACATGGATTAGGAATGTTGAGAAATCCCAGGGTCACATTAGCTGGTTACAAAAACAAGAGAGATTGCCATTTCACATCGTATTACTGAGCAACGAGATTCGGAAAAAAAGAAAAAAAACCCATCACTTCCAAGTCATCAAAGGGCACTCAACTTGGAGAAAATCATCTACTCTAAAAAAATGCCGTCGTTCTCGAGCCTGAACGACTGTAACCTTTATATTTTTTCTTTCTATTTACCCGTGCCCAATATAAGTGTCTCCGTTTACTTTTCCGCTATTCTCCAATAACGTTCCTTTCTAAACCAAATCATGACTTCCTGTCAAAAAAGGCTGTTTTTTTCTGGCCTCCTTGGTTGTCAGCAATTATGCGATCAAAGTATCGAACCCAAGGAATGTGCACTGGCTCAAGAAGCTTTTTTTGGATTCCTGGTTTGTCTATCATTGGCAGGCTACGTAACCAATCAAATTTTTGAAGAAAACTTGCAAAATCATATGACTGTGCTCAGCATATGTTACAACTTTTGTCTGACCAGAATGCCTCATCAGTGCCTTTAGCTCAGAAGGAACTACAAACCCCACTCGCACTGACTTGTTTGCCAAGTCAAAGGAACTGCAAGCACCACTGACTCACGGTTCACTAAGTCAAAGGAACCACAAACCCACTGACTTGTTCACTAAGTGAAAGGAACCACAAACCTCACTGACTTTTTCACTCTGAGTCAAAGGAACCAGGAACCCCCACTGACCAGTTTGCTAAGTCAACGGAACCACAATCCCCACCGACTTGTTCACTAAGTCAAAGGAACCACGATCCCCACTGACTTGTTTGCTAAGTCAAAGGAACCAGAAACTCCACTGACTTGTTCACAAAGTCAAAGGAACCAGAAACCCCACTGACTTGTTGGCTAAGTCGAAGGAACCACAAACCCCACTGACGTTTTCACTAAGTCAAAGGAACCACAAGCCCACTGACTTGTTTGCCAAGTCGAAGGAACCACAATCCCCACTGAAGGAACCACAAACCCCACTGACGTTGTCACTAAGTCAAAGGAACCACAAGCCCACTGACTTGTTTGCTGAGTCAAAGGAACCACAAGCCCCACTGACGTTTGCATTAAGTCAAAGGAACCACAAGCCCACCAACATATTCACTGAGTCAAAGTTAAAGTGAAAAACAAACCCATCCTTGTAACTGATCTCTCTACACAATCGCATTGCTCCTAGTCACCGAAATCAAATTTAATTCAATTAAACTTCAAAAGAGATTAAGAGAAATTGCTATTGGATCAAAGACGTGAACATCCTTATAAGTCATGGCAGGGAAAGCATCACCACCAGCGATGAAGCGTTCAAAGGATTTGACTGTTTGTCCCATATTTATCAATATTCTTTCTGATTAATCCCAAGATTCTGATATAATAAAGGGATGTTCATTAGTCTTTATTTCAAATGTAAACAATTCATTTGTCTTTTTACTGTGGACATCTTTTAGGTCTCTGCATGTAACGGTTTCAGATTTGTCAGATCCTTGATCAATGAAATGACTGGGATTTGCTGGACACTTCTCAAAGAGCAGAATTCATGAAAAAGTACTGTCTTGTATGGCCGTTCGAATATGAGTGAAATGATAGCGACATGTTGTGTGTTTTAGGCACATGAGTGCCGCATGTGACATTAAATGACCTTGACCTTTTCAAAGACATAAGGCGTAGTTTGGAGACCACAGAGACCCGACTCGACTTTCCATTCAGTCGGCGAGCAGCGGTATTAGCTAGGTCAGGTGGGCCTCTGCCCTTTGTTTGTTGTGCGTTGTCATTCCGACGAACAGTAATTAGTCTGATATATTTTACAAGAAGTTGCCGTGACTTTGGCAAGTTCATGTTTCATCGGAGGGTGGAGTTTGTGGTAGCCGTAGCCAATCATTTGCCTCTTTCCCTCAGCGCAATTCTAAGTCATGTCGTAGAAAGTGGCACTATCGGGTGAAAGTTCTCGTTTTGTGAGCGCGGGTTAGGATTTCCCGTTTGGCATTATTTTTCACTCGCATCAACATTGGAGGTATTATGTCAATCTATTAACTTCTTATTGCAATATTTGTCTTCAAATCGCATCACCTGCTATGCAGCGTATTGTCAAATCATTCCAATATATTGTTGAATCGTCGGCAAGAATTACACCAATCATTAAGTAGAACCCTCGGCGGTGTCACGCTGTCCTCTCCCATTGCGTCCTATTGTCATGGAGATTCACCACAAGTCATCAATCTCACCAACAAACAGATAATTCCCACCAGGTAGCTACACCACGGATTTCTTCTACATTTTGGTCGATCTTATTACAACAACTTTTCGTTTTTACATCTCAACTGTGACGAAATACTCAATTTCTCTCATTTTCCATCATTTTTTAAGGCGTTAAATGAAACTCGAGAGACATTATGATTTTGACATTTTTGTAATGAAATATTGTGTCACTGAGTCAGGTATTCGTTTCTGAAAGCCCTCAAGCAAAATTAGATGACGTAGTTCTTCAGCATCCAGGATGTGTGCCGAGTCCCAAACGCACTGTACCACTGGAAAGATTCCATGTTGAGGGGTATGGATTGAGGTGTAGCGCATAGTGGGTTAAGTATTGCTTGCGTTTTATGCCGTTGTGTAGTTTCTCACAAATGGTTTCTTCACCTAACATTATGGCCACACCATCTTCCTAGATTAGTCTTCCAGCCTCATTGACCTGTTCATTAATTATTCAATCCTTTAGATTGGTTTTGTCAGCTGGTTCCATGGCCATTGTCACCCATTACTCACACTGGACTCTCATGAAATTGACAAGGTGGCCATGTTTTTGAAGCCCATTCTGTCCCTGAAATAAAAAAGGGGCACTCCTACTATTGTATACTTCCGTCGTCCCTGAAAACAAGGATCAACTGTCTGCCATGCTTTTAAAGCTGGTTGCACACATTCTGAAATTGTAGTGAGATCGTCTCTGAGCCAAGTCTTTGTGTGCTACCTCGTTAGACTGCAGCACGGCTCACACACATGACTTCAGATCTCACAGACATGAATTTATATTCGTGCTGCCAGCTTTATCCATGTGCTACGGTCAACAGTTATGAGGAGTATCCTCACCAGCTCCTATAAAAATTGAGTTAAGATCAGGCAGCAACACTGTTCCCCACAGAAGCTACATGGGCCCCAGCTGTCAAAATACATTGCAACTAAATTAGTCTTCTCTTCAGACCTGTAGGTTTCTTTAGATTGTAACCTGTGTTTATAGATGAACAATAAATGGTTATAGATACAATCATCAAGCCATTAGAAAAACTTCACCAGATTCCATTGGTAAATTCAGCTACATTGAACATTGGTGATAAGCTATTGCCATTAGCTTATCACCAGAGGTACCCCCTTGCAGAGGGTCTGCTGGGGAAGGTGTCCTCCAAGCTGAGGTTGCAGAGGGAAGTTTCTCTCCAGGCTGGGTCCCTTGTGAGGGAGGCAACCTGGCAAAGGGACCTGCTGAAGGAAGTTTTCTCCAGGCTGAAGTCCCTCATGAGGGAGGCAACCACCTGACAGAGGGGTCTGCTGAGGGAGGTGTCCAACTGTCTGACCTATCCACCCATAAATAGAGGTATCCTGAAAAAGGTGGCGCTCTGCTCAGCATTGAAGTCAAGAAAAATATGAGTTCCTTTCTGCCTGTCGTGATATTTGCAGAAGGAATGTCTCATCTGCAGCGTTTGTTATATTGCTGAGTGGTGTCTGTGGCCCTGGAGTGATGACATGACAAGCCGAGGCCGAACTGTACATCCAAAGTCTATCCAATCCAGCACTGAATATCCTCCACCAAACTTTCTCCCCTCCAGTTTGCATATTGCGTTGATATTATCAGCGACATCATTGTTGTTTCCGTCGGGTCCCAATCGAGTGGGCGGAGCGTCTCTGCCATTGTCACCATCAGTGCAGACCCGAGCGGAAATTACCATGATGAATTTGGTTTTGATGCTGTTGGTGTATAATGGACATGAGGAAATGATGTGCGAGTGGAGCTGGTGTTCGGGTTTCTTCATCGAGACCTCACGAGTCTGACATGTCCTCCCTAGCCCTGCATACATGTACCTTGGAACAATTTAAAGGGTTGACGATGCCCTCTGTTTGTTGGAATAGGCAAAATAGGTGTTGTGAGCTCAATTCTATTATCACACAACCTTTGTAACACTTGTGGATCGAGTTGACATTTCCTCCTCTGTTCCAATGGCTAGAGTGCAGCCGAAGGATGAGGAACAATTTACTTAGGGGCTTTGTGGCACAGATCCTTAGGTCCATTTATCGCAGGGTCTTCTCAATCAAAAGGTACATGAAGTACTACAAAAGGACCAAGATCTATATATTTCTATATGAATCCAAATCTACATATATGATTTGTGATTTGTTCTCTATTCCATTGTTAAGTCATGTCCATGACGGTAGCCAGTATTCCCATAGCTAGAAGCTACTTGCCTTCAGTCACAATTCACTACAATTGCCGCTAGCATGGCTCGTGGTGGAGCGGGTCGACAAAGTCGAGCACATCTGGTCGCGGCGAGCTGCTATGTTGGCGTTATTGTCTTCGTCTCTCCCTCGGCCGTCGTTGCGTCCATTATATTCATGTCGTGGACAATGGATGAATGCAGCATTCAGCTCCATAATGACGGGGTCCACCCCTGTCGTTCCTCGCTCTTTGAAAGGCCACACAACTGTCGACATTGAAAATGACAGAAAATGGTATAGGGGATGTTTTTGATAGATTTTTTCCCTGGTTGAAGACACACCCCTACATTTATGTGTTCATGTACCGTTGCAGCGTCCTCCTGGGGATTACCCGATGTATTTTCCGCACGGTTTACACAGAGAGCATTCAGAATATTAAAATCTGTGTGGGTTTTATCCAATGACTGTGCACATGACTTTCACAGAGTTAGTCTTTCATCTGTGTATTTACTTATTAATAACAGGCGAACATGTCGGAAGGCGAATTTATTGTGCACATGTCATTGCAGAATTCATCAGCTACGGAGCGGAGACAAATGAAGCGGTTTTCATTATTGCGTCCATGTTAGTCTTCGCATTTCTCGATTAGAAATCAAATTTAGTGAGACTGAACTGTGAGAATAGCCGTGGTTTATTCAACGTGTAAAGCACTCTGCTAATATTAGACGTTTTAATACGGTCGCCTGTAATCTTTTCAGCCAATATTCACAGTTTGAGCGGATGATGTTATTCTTCGCGATGATCGGCACAGATGGACGGAATTCGTCAGATCTTGCTGATGTTTTTCACGCCTGGTATGGCGAAGGTTTTGCTCTTGTTACCATGGCGACAGATCATGGAGTGAGAGGTCACTAACTGCGATGGTTTTCGCACGTCTGCTGGATAAAATCACCCTTGATCAGATAATTGATAATAATAATGTTCTAATGGAAGAAAATATGTGTGTTTTCGGCGATTAACAAAAATACAAGCCACAATAATTGTTTCCAATTAATGTTTCATGTTTTCTTCCCCGTTTTTGGGAAATATTAGATACCAATCAATCGACATCTGACGAGTGTAACAAGATTTGTCACTGATGATATTCTGATGATCGGAAGCAATGACTGGATTATTGCAACAACGATCAAATAATCTTGATTCTTTTACAATGTCCAAAGATGAACGTTGACTTACTTGTTTCAGAGAGGAGCCCAGCTAATGGCAGGTCCTGGGTTCAAATCCAGCCTGGGTCAAATAGGATTATTCATGTCCGTCACATGAGACAGTAAGCCATGGTGCCTTGTACCTTTGCAAAGGGCAAGAAAGTGACCCCATCCAAGTGAGGCACATGAGCAGCTTGACAGATGATCTCTTCCATACTTACCAGGGCCACTAGTGCTTTGGCTTTAGCCTTGATTGAAAAATAAAATACAGATATAGCTACCCTTTGGGTTCATCCAATTTTCCAATTCAAACCTAAAAACACAAGACAAATTCTTTGATATGGTTTACCATCAAGATTCCAACAGACAAATAATTATGAAGAATGTTGAGATTTTGTTTCCTGACAAAAATATCTTTATGAAACTGATGCGTGTATTACCGCTGATTAGAACAAGACAGCATGGATTCATTTCAAGTATTTCATTCGCTGCCCGAGGCTTGCGCTAATTGAAACTTCAAAACCTCAGATATCGTACAAATATGGAATTGAAGATTTCACTTTGATTGACAGATGTGGAGAGGTTTGTCGTATGACATCGTGGCCGTCGCACATCCCCGTGAAGCCTCAAGTGGGGACTCTGGTGCTGTCGAATGGTCGGCACCATCAAGGGATTGGAAGGACCCTTCAGTTTTCCGAGGCCAGCTGATGTTGGACTTGAGTCACTCTCACTTGAACAAAGTAAAAATAAACATGGAACAATGGGAAAAAGCATTAGAACCCAGTGCCCTCTTTCTCTGGCTGCTTTCCACATTATGGCTGTTGAGAAGTTTTGCCAAGATTAGAGAGTGGTTTTACTAGTACGTATTTCCACAGCTAATCTGGTTTCCTCCTACATTTAGCATACTTTTCCACAAATTAGATTCAACCTAGATCATGGTCTTTCTGATCACTCTTATCCACATTTTCTTCCCAACCACTGACAGAAACAGCAGCTAAAGGGTTAAGGTCATGACCTCTTTGATTTCCTCCCAAAACATGGCCAGTCTCAAAGAAAAGTAAAAGCAGCATTATGAAAGTACCGTAGAACAAATTGCTGCGTTCAAAAATAGACCAGGTTTCATTAAAATCATTTAGCGACGACTGACCATGTGTTGAAGACGTACAAAGCCACGAGCGAGCTCTCCACACAAAGAGTTAGGAATATCTCGGCGGACCTGTCAATCACTTCCTGCATAATGGCAGCATCCATTAAACGTAGATGGTGTGTCCTTAGTCGCGGAGAACACAGCGAAAGCTGCGTGTGCTCCGCCAACCAGTGGCACGGCTAACGTCCCTAACAATAATCAACCTACCAAATCCTGTATTATAATCACGAGAGGTGCTTAGTGAGAGCTCATCGTAGGAAAATAGGAAATCACTGAAATAAAGCCGCTACGTAGCATACTAGAATTGTGTTTATTATGTCTTGGTTGGCGTTAATCAGGCATAAATTGGCCAAGAAGAGGTTTCGAAGTGGTGGGATTATGACAATATTATGAGAGGAGAGAGGTTTGGAGTGTGATGATTATGACTGAATTAGCCAAGGAGAGACATCAATGTTGGCTTTATAAGAGCGATGAACTTTTAACAGAGTGACACAGATTAACGTCAGCTGGACCTGTGGAAGAGGTTCTGAGTTATTTCCCACTTGCTCTGGCTGTCTAAGCTGATGAAAGTCACCAGCACGGTGCTTTCATTGGATAAGAGCATGTGCTGATATGGTCTAATTTTATTTGTGCTCAAGATCTAACTTTATTTGAATCCAATACTATCAGCAGCAGAGTACATCCTGAGGTATCTAAGAAGATGATGATGATTTAAAAAAATGAAACCAGCTACACTAATTTTCCAACATTTTTACATTTCCACCATTTTCTCTCGAATGAAATAGCGTCACATCGGCGACAAGATTGAGTTGAACTCTTCACTGTTCGAATGATTGCGATTAGGATGAGTCGATCTGAATCCATAATATCTTGTAACCGGATCCCGTCCTTGGAATCGGGGGCTATTCACTCTCAGCGGAAGGTTCAGGGGTGCCGAATGCAATCATGTCTTCCTATTAACCCCTTTGTGCAGTTCAGACTTGAGAATATCAAACTGACATCTCATGCTTAAATGGTGAGGAGGGTGTGTAGACAAATTGGGAATCAGTGAAGGCTGTGGTAGCCAAAGACCAGAATATTGTAGCCAAAAAGCACATTTTTGTTGCGAAGAGACCAGAGATTTGCAGTCAAAGAACTTTGTTACCGAAGACCAAAACCTTCAAACCAATGACAATACGTTTGCAGTCAAAGACCAGAACTTTGTAGCCAAATACCAGAAATTTGTTGCCAACGACCAAATCTTTATAGCCAACAACCAGAATTTGGTTGCTGAAGACAATAACTTTGTCACCCAGCAGACCATGACTGCCATGGACAGTGACAAGTGTAGGCAGTCAGCCACATCAGCCTTGTTACATTGCATCTTCACTGATTGTTGTTAAGTTTGAGAAGCAGAGTCGATCTGTTATGTCCCCCTGTGGGTAGGACATTATCGACAAACTGCTGCCGATGTGAATGAATAATTAACAAGCAGTTTGACCCTATTCATTGATGCCATTTCTCCGATATAGAGAACAGTAGCAGGGTAGGAAGCCATGGAAAGATACATGTAGCTGAGTCTGTAAAGAGGAGCTCCTGCGAGTTCTGTCCTGGGCCTGAAATTCATTGTAATTGATGGTCAAACATGTGAAGGGGGGTATTTGGCCAGAAGGTCCAGCGGGACTGGTTATGAAGACCGATGGCATCTTGTTCGGCTTGGTCGTTGAGCTAACCTTGCAATATGTCTACAATGTATTCTGTATAATATATTCTGTATTTAATGTACTCTGTATTCAGTCTACTCTGTATTCAATGTACTCTGTATTCATTGTATTCGATATTCAATGTACTCTGTGTTCAATGTACTCTGTATTCAATACTGCTGTTCTGAACTTCCCTTGCGTTATGAAACCACTATTGGCCCCCCCTACTTTCGCCTACCATCCCATCATTATTGATTCATGGGTATAAGTGGGTTAATCAGCCGATTGTTAGGGCTTCAGTTCAGAGGATAATATTTGGTTACAAAATGTACAAGTTTCTATTGATTGTCAACAACATCGTCGATTACTGGGAGTGCAATGCTCTGATTGGTTGTTGTAATGTTTTTCAATGATTCCTTGAGAAAGCTATGTTGTGATTGGATGGCAAAAAAATGTGAGATTCAGTTATAAACTATCGCCATCACTCAAGGGTTTGTTTCAGTGAGTCTTACACAACTCTAGTTGTTGATAGCTTCATTGGCTCTGATCATCTATGATACCAAGCACTGTCAAAAGAGGCAGCCAGTCAAGTCCAACGAAGTTCTCTTTTGTCATGGTTGACAACAATTCTGAAATCCGGGATCGATATCACACCCATATATGAAGAGATTGTTAGAATCTGTGGTCAGCATGTTGGGAATCCTCCTTTTGTTGTCCCCTCGGGCGTTGTTCACAGTTTAACAAATTCTTCTGACTGGTCCATTTGTCTTCCTGTCGTCTGCCCCTCAAACCAACGACACTCGATACATAATTTATCCGTGTCGATAATCAGGTTGGCTTTATCGTTTTCAAGATGAAATATTCATCTTCCTTTGCTTACGAACGTCACTGCATGTCCGAGATCAATCGGTCGTTTATTGATAGGATCGGTGGTGATAGATTGGCCCACAAAGATCTCTAAACTCCTCTGTTGTTCGATACACAAAGTGCTCCTCGAAATGAGTGGCTTCTAAGACGACAAACTTGCCTCATTGATATCAGTTTGTGGCGATTAATTGCTGTTGTTGTTGAAGATGTCCTCCTCGTTAAGTGATGGCCACGCCCCCTATAGGGGCCATCCAACGTGTATCGAACGTAAGACCTATAGGTGACAAGTGTTGACGTTTGCAGTCTGTCACCATGACTGCCCTGCTTGATGAAATATGAGAGATGAACTGATGAGGTCTGACGAGGGGTTGCACTAGGGACCCTGTGGTATAATATCCTAACTACTACATAAAATCTGTGCATTTTTACCCCATGAAGAGCTGTGGAATGGCAAATATCAGGTAGACTATTGATCACGATTCATCGCCAGAGGGATCTATTGGGGAGTAGTTGGTTAACTGGTATGGCAATTCCCGAAAAGACTGGGTTAACGTCTTCATCATATGATCATGTCCCAAGCATCATCGTCTCAAATCTTCACTTCTCAAATTGTTGGTCAGCGAGGCCGATGCGCAAGCGTTGTATAACCGAGATGTCGCTGGCAATGTCGTATGCCGTGCTAGTCGATCCGGTATCATTCCGTTATTTGAACCGTGCTAGATGAGACGTTGGATAAAGCAGCTTTGGCATGATTAACACTAGCTACTATATGCATACTTGGGGGTGGAGTGAGGCGTACCGCTATCAGAATCAGGTAGGACCATCTTCTCATTACACGTTGGCTTATTTTCTTCTGTACTGTGGACTTCGGTTGATGTTCAACTTTGTTTGTTGTGTTGTTTAACTATTTTGGAATTTTTGATAGACTCTAATTTTCAAGTACCTACTTCAGGGAGGAGAAGGGATCTGCAATGAAGCCAAAGAAATGTCAAACTGAATGACCTGGATAGATATTCCGTCACACTTTTACGGTACATGTATACAATTTTTTTCTTCAATATCTGAAGTTTTGTTTCAATGGATTTGAATGAATTTTATTCCACTTTTTCAAAGAGGTCTTGCTGTTGTGTTCTTTGACATGAATTCGTGTGTAGATGTGAAAATGTTGGCGATAGGAGAATCCTTATTCTTGAGGCAACGGATTGAAAGATTTGTGGAAGTCCACATGGCAGATTATGAAAGAAGTGTCAAGCTATGCTCACGTCGGTATTGAATGGGTTATTCTGTTATTCTGACATCATTTTGCCTCGAGTCCTCTGAATTTCTCACATTAGTACAACACGTTTATCCACCTCATCCATCCATTTGCTGAACGTCAAATTTGAAGAAATATTTTGATAACAAAAGCGTGTTTTCCTCTTGATTTGGTTGCTGTGTGAGTTATGTAGTGCTAGAACATGACTTCTAGAGCAAACAAACATCCCTCTGGAATCCCAAAAATGACAAATTGTTTCTCCGCTGTTTGTTTTCTTGGCTCTTCACGGTTGTCTTGCTGACAAAGACTTCGTGAACCTCATAAAGTACGTATTCAAGTTTTGGAGAGACGGTTGTTAGAGTTCGAACTGTTTTCTCAGTTTTCGAGTTTCTCATGGTAACCATTACCTACCATTGTTGTGCCATCAGAAGAATTTGCATTGTTTTTGTGACACTAGAGCTTGTCTCTTTCTCACTTTGGTTTGCCGGTTTTGAAGACCGTGCTGTGTGCAGGTTCTGCCTAGGTGGCTATGAATAAGTGCAATAACCTGCATAGTTGCTTTTCTTTGATACCGGTTTCGACTGTGGGTGATACATGTTCATGTACATAATGCCATATACTTTTCCGGTCCCCTGAAGGGTTTCAACCATGTAGATGTTTGTGCACATTCCTGTGCACTTGTCCAGCCTAGGCCGCTTGATACAGATGCAGTACAGTGCGCTATAAAGACATAAACGCTAACTTGAATCTTTAGCTGAAAGAAATTCTTCTCTAAATTAAGATGGATAATAGCGGGCCTCATTTGATTAGTGAAGGGCTTGCTCAGGAAAAATGTGCCGTGTTGAATTTCATCGGAAAGTAGCCGGTACAACTGGGGGAACGCTTAGGATGCGAGTAATTTCGTCATTTATGACATGCTGCCTGTCATGGCAAATTTTCCTTCAATTTGTACCGGAAGTTGAAAAAGTTGCCCAGCTGTTTTAACCTATACAGTCCATTTCAACTTCGGCGAGCTGTACATCATTGTACATTTTCCCGTAGAAGTCTTTAAGGAATATAGTCAAAGTTAATATGAGGTGGAAGTTTTGTTCTGTTCCACGCTGTGGTACCGAAACTTTCTTCACATTTTGTGTATGATGATGTACATTGATACATGTACGATAAAGGGTGTTCTTAGGGTGAGGCCGACTCGCCACGTGTTCATACCTGTTGGTTTTTGCTGACAACTGGCAGAGTAATGCCTTGTTGGACTTCTTGGGCTCTAAGCTCCCGCTAACTGACAAAACACACCAATAAATATTGATGCTGTTTTTGCTCATTTTACATTGTCTGCTGCTCATCTTTGCTTAGTCATTAGTGCATATTTCTCCTCAAATATTTCTGCAGAATTGAGCTGAATGTCAGCATGTGGTGTTGCAACATTTTGCAATAAGATGCAGGCAGAAACTGAACTGCCATCTCTGAGGTGTGGTGCTGGTGTGTGATACTTCAACCAGGGGTGGATCAATTGGGTCGCCAAGCGCCCTCTTTATTCACAGAACATGTTCAGCTTCTCGCAATATTTTGACCACCTCTGTGGAGCTAGTTTCTTCAGCAATAGTTCCAGTAGGCAGCCTATTCCCAAAATCCAAGATATGCCTTTAGATTTCATGTTCTCTCACATGTATCTGTACTACTTTTTCCTCACAGAAAACTCATGAGGGACAAATTGTTCTCCAGAGGTTTGCTCTGTAACTTCCCATGTTCTTGGCCAAGTTCAATCCTCATCCGACCCGGAACCCTTGCAGCAAATTTAAATCATGAAAGCAATGTGAATCAGTTTCCAGTTCACCAAATTCACACTGAGACAACCAAAATTTAAATCTTTGATTTTCTTTTTCTCTCCTTTCTTCTGGAAATACAAATTTCCGAATGATTCAATAAGAAAGATACAGTTAGATCCTTAACAAGTTGGAGATGTGTCTCCTAGCATGTATATCTTTGTGTTTCCATGGTTACCACGAGGCACCTTCTACCATGATGATATTAAGATCTCAGATTGGCTTGTCTCATGTGGAATGATTGGGACGGGATGGATGTTCACAGCTTTCTAACAAATTTTAGCAACTGTTGCACAAGTGAGGTGACAAAGTCTAGATGTTGACTCATAATAATGTATTACATGTACTTCATCATTTCAGTGATAATAATATATATAATAATGATAGGTTATAAGCACCAGTACCCACTGGTGTGGTGAGTGACACATCTGTGGGACTGGTGACGGTCAATTAATTCTGCCCTTACACCAGGAAAATAAGCAGGCTTTCAGTCTCCCCTTGATAATGGCTGCCATGGCAGCCATTTTGAATTTCCTTTCCAGATAATAAATGTACAACCACTAGAGAAATCGATCTAAAATGTCTATGATTAGTTGGTGGTAGGTAGAGGGAGTAGCTCCCACTTCGCAGAACTACTTTTACAACAGCAATGAATTTCTTTTGTTTGTCACATGGGTATGCATGCTGTCCTAAAAGTGTTAATATTTCAGGTAGATGATGATGATGGTGATAAAATATTATCTTAATCACTATCTTTGGTTCAGGTTCATTGAGAATAGGCGTCCTGTCAACTTTCATATCAGAGACAAAAACTAAATTTCATGGAAAAAATTACTGCTGAGCACCAAAGGTCAGTCTTCCCTGGTATAACATGTCACTAATCCTGCTTCGTTATCTTGTACATCTTAATTAGACAAGCTGTTTTTGAGGCCAAACTGCTGTGAGAAAGGAGACGCTAAACAGGTTTTTCACCACAAGTTTGCTTCTATTTTTCTCTTCTTATCCCCTGGGCATATCTTCTTCCTTTCTTTTATCCTCCTATCTTGCAGGTGGGACGATCTTTTTTCAAGCTACGTTTTCGACACTTAAAGGGGGAAATGCTCTTCCTACTTGGAGTTATGTTTGTAACCGGGTTCCACTCTTGCAAGTTGATGAGAAATTCGGCAATAAGGAACCTGAAAATTTTTGCCCTTGTTGCACTACGTCAATGTTTTTGCATTGCTTTTCTCTGTACATGTATTTAACATCTTTTGGTACAACCGCTCGCAGCACCGCCCTCTGGGAATAAAAAGTAAAACGGGTTCCTCATTAATAATTTTTCAAAGTCAACCTGCTTTGGGAAGGGTTTCCCTAAATAGTCCTAGGTTTAATGAGTGCTATTGGATTCAGTGGGCCTGAATGATCCACTTTTCAGATCAGAATTTGAGGTAACTTGCGCTTTTGACTTACATGTAGTTTATCACAACAAATGCTTTATGGGGTTAAATTGCCATTTGTCCAACTTTGTGGAAGTGGTCTGTTTTGCTTTTATTTTTCTCCACCTATCTAATTCCATTGTTTTATCTTGCTATTTTGCAGGTAGGTGATCCATTTTCAAACATCCATCAAAACCAGAAGTTGAGATTGTGAGTTAAACATTTGAGCTGCTTTTATCAGTGTTTGAATGCCATCAATTTTACCTTTAAAATTCTAACCTGTCATGGCCCGTTTAAAGACTAGGGAGATCCAGCAGGGGGTGCTGTGATTAGCCCTCTATAATAGGTTACATCTTAGTCCATTGATGACCACTTTTGCTGAAATGGCAGGAATGCACTACATCCCCAAGGTGACAGGCATGGATATTTTCACTACACCAATTTGACTATACAGTGTGAGTCTGAGGAATTTCTGCCACACGATGTCGTCAAATATTTCACAGAGAGTTACAGTAAAGGAGGGTTAATGTATGTTTCATGACACGGAGGCTGCTCAGGCAGTCACTGTGCTTTTCCCGGTGTGTTTTATTTCGATTCACTTGCCGCAAAACGATGGCTCATAATCTCATAATCTTAGCAGACTTCCAAACGCTGAGATGTGCCGTCTCCTCTTTCAACAGATGTTTAACCGCTAATTATACCGCTACCCTCAAGAAAATGGCCGTCATTAAAACACAGGGAAAAAACTTGAAGGTTTTACTCTGGACGGTGAAGAAAAGTTGAAACTTTTTTGCTTTGTAAGAAAGTAATTTGGCTGGAAACACACAGGGAAGTCATCAACTATGCTGTTATCATGTCATGCGTTCATTGATGAAAGTAAAAGAGGTTTTTAGATGGAGTGATGTTCTAGTATGAAGTAGGCATAGCAATGTTGTGCCACAAAAAGAGTTTGTTTTCCAAGAACAAAAAGACGAATGAGAGCATGGCTGACTTCTATCAATATCATCCTTGACATTATCAATACTATTATATGATTTATACAAACTAGAGGATATACGATATTGGTACTAAATTGTCTTTGCTAGCGTCTGATTTTTTAAGACCAGGCTGCTAAAAGTGTTAAATCTGGTCTTGTCTGACCCCTTCTCATCTTGTACACCTTGACACACTATCTGTAGAGAAAAAAATGGCCAGGTTATATACACAGAGCTCAAACAATACATAATATTGACTTAGGTGTTAAAAAGAAGGACTGCATTTTCTGCTCTGTAGCCACTTGTATCTAGAGAAAGGTATGGTTAACTCTTTCAGAACTGGGTAAGGCTGTTTTAGCTAGCCCTCGTAATGCTTCAAACATGCAGAGCAGCATGTTGGGGTATCCAACTAATTGCTAAAACATTGTTTGAATAGTGTTCTATAAAAGAAAGCCATTTGTTGACGAAGGAAGCCTATTTGAGGAAAAAGTTGTACTTTTAGAGAAAGATTTCATTGAAGTGAGAATTGAGATCCCCTTCACACATGAGCATGGGACATGATTCGTATGACATTGACCTCAGGCCTTTTCCAATGGCAATCAGCGTTCGTAAAAAATGTAAAATTCATTTCAAAAATCGATAGTAGACGAAATATCAGGTAGCCTACTGAGGCGTCTATTCATTCTATTCAATCAGGTTTGTAATGATTTCATTCACCTTTTGATGAGGACAAAAGCACGTATGACGTCTCTTTTTATGGTCAGAGAGCACGTGGAGGCAAACATGCGGGTCGACTCATATCAACCTAAGTATGCAGTATCCATACTGAGGGGAGACTGTATGCAACCAGTAGTGCATGGATGCTGTTGGGAACACCCCTTTAAACATTAGGTGATAAATTAATTTTCCATCGATTCGAGGCCCCCAGCCAAACGACTGCTACCTTTTTGTCCTCTTATCCACCATTTCCAACAAGCTTCATTCCTCCTGGTCCTCTGTAGCCACGATTTTCACCAAAGTGCATGGCCAAAGACTGCTATCTCCTCATCCCCTGTATCCATCACTTCCACCAACGTTCATGGCCAAAGGACTGCTACCTCTTGGTCCCCTGTAGCCACATTTCCACCACCGTTTATGGCCAAAGGGCAGCTACCTCCTGGTCCTCTGTTTCCACCAAGTTCATGGCCAAAGGACAGCTACCTTTTGGTCCTCTTTATCCACCACTTCCAATGTGTAGGGCCAAAGGACTGCTACATTTTGGTCCTCTACCTACCTTCTTTATAATCCACCATTTCCATCTGGCTCCTTTTGGTCTTCCATCTACATGTACCTTCCCCATCACCATTTCCATGTTCTTTGCCAGTGTCATGAGCGAGATAATCACCTGCCTGTTGGGCATTGTGGAGCGTGCCCAGTAGGGCTTCAAACGTTCAATAATGGCTAGAGAGAGTTTTAAGCAGTATCACTTAAGATATTATCTCAATATGTACCCTGATGGCTCCTTTCAGCACCTGAGCCCTTTGTCCTATTAGGCCAAGACAAACAATGCGTGTGTTTGTTGCTGTCAGCTTCTGATGAGGTGGTGTGTCCTGTAAGTATCTCGGCCTTTTCAAAAGGACCTTGCATTGCGATATTTACCGGCAGACCACGACTTGCTTGAGGTACACCACATCCGTTACAATACTGTCATACACCATGAAAAAAAAAACAGTGATAATTCTTGTGATGGATTCTCGATGACAGCAGCCCTTGTGGCTTCAAAATCCTTCATCAATTTTTCATTTATTATTATTTTCAAATTCTCAGGTTTCACATCAGTGATTCCGAGGAAAGTCCTGATTCCATTTGCGTCGTGAGTCACCAATGTCTTCGGGATGATTTCTTCGCATAATTACGCCGAAATATGCCGCGGTTAGATTGTTAATGCGTGTAAGGGATCTTGTTTCATAGCCCATAGATCACCAGCCCTTCCTGCTAGAACACATTAGAACAGTTCGTAATTAAATTCATGATGATTACGTTGTTACCCCTAAGCCTTGGTTTGTTCCCTTGAGAAGATGCTACACCCACACGCGTTCCTCACGTCTTTACCAATCGTAGGATGCTGGAGGAAGGTTAATTTGTCCAAGAAGAACCAGGTTTAGCTGAGGCCAATGACAGGGGTCTCACTGCAGTCAACATGATTCACAAGTTTACTGATGCTAGATGATTGACCAATCACAGGCCTTGCTTTGTGGACCAATCACAGGCTTTGCTTTGTTGACCAATCACAAGCCTTGCTTTGTGGACCAATCACAAGATTTGCTTACGTGTACCATGGACTGATCACAGGCCTTGCTTTATGGACCGGTCACAGGCTTTACTTCACAAACCAATCACAGGCCATACTTTGTGTATTGGATTTCACTGACAAAAGGGTACAATTCACATCAACTTCACCTATCATGGAGACCATTGTGTTAAGAAATTAAAGGTTGCAGTGTCATCATCCTAAATGAAACCCAATCTTGATGACGTAAAAGTTCCGGAGTGTCCATGGTTTTGATTGTCAACGATCAAACTTGAGTGTATCAGTATTCACGTGTGACGTCAGCTATAAACCCATGATGTCATCATGCAAGGAAACAAGCTAAAATACTAGCTTATCGAGGAAGTGTTATTTCCCGTAATCAGCAGTATCTGGCGGAAAAGAGGTGGGAAGAGGAGGTGTGAACATTTTGATGGTGTGTCCACTGTGATATGGATTCTGTAAAAACTGACATGAAACACTTGTGTGGATGCCTAGAAACGTGTGGAAAAACATGATTGTGGGGTTATGGCACATACCACAGCGATTACACTTGTCCATTGCCCTTCTGACGGTCCAAGACTTCACAGAGGTGTTATTCCTAAGAAAACCTTCTGATAATGGCAAGGTGACATACTTGTAGCTGGTGCTGTTTGTTCCTTTTGAAAGCAGCTTCATACAGAACTTGAAGACTTTTGGTTTCATTTGGCCAATCGTACACACATCATGATGAAGAAACGCTGTTGCTTTGCATGAACACCATGAAGGAAACCAACTAAAGTAGGCATTGCCAGTGTCTGAGATTACTGCAGGCAATGTGTGACAGACATTCCTCATGTTTGAGAACTTGAAAAGAAACTTACATAAGAATACTTTATAGTCGTTATGTAGATTTTTGTTTATTCATACTATTTTATCAAGTCTTCTATCACACTCCAAAACATCTTCTCCCTGAGAGAGTAGAAATGCGAGCCCCAACAAGCTGCTTCTGTGGTAAGTGGGCTCTGGTCATGTTTTTCATTCCATATTAGTCGTAGATGGTAAACACAAGTCATGGAGAAGATATTGTCAATGTTCCAGTGAGTTTTGAGTAGGGAAATGATAGGATGGTTATTTAAGTCAGTTATATCCTGATGATAAAAGGTGAGGAACTTCAAGAGTATTTTCAGAAGCTTCAATCCGACTGAGAGATGCCAAACTACTGAATGGCAAAAGACCTTAATCTGCAGGACTTGCGGTTATGCAAATTGACTGGTCCTGCGTGAGTCGTCTCTCCCTGGGCACCTCAAAGTGGGAAATCCATGTGCAGTCGGTTGTCATTGGTCTTGGCAATAGTCGTGAGGAAATCAACAATGAAGAATTTTCCATTGAGAGCCAACTTGCACTGGAAACTATCATGTGATGAAGGAACTTGGCCCCCAATAACTGACTATTGAGAGCCAACTTGCACTGGAAACTATCATGTGATGAAGGAACTTGGCCCCCAACAACTGACTATTGAGAGCCAACTTGCACTGGAAACTATCATGTGATGAAGGAACTTGGCCCCCAACAACTGACTGTCTGACCAATGGCAGAAAAGACTAGACCACACCATACATCATCACCACTTTAATAATCTTGCATTCAGTTGATTTGAGTGTCTCTATATTATGGAAGGATCCTGTCCAATGGAAAGTCAGAAACTTGATACCCTACCCTTCGTCATCTCCGTCGGCAAGTTGGTGTTGTCAATTTTTCCGTCCTGTCATCATCACGGTCGCCAAACATAGATACTGTATATAAGATATTGTCAATGTTGCTACCATTCTCAAGATGAAATTGATACCATTGGCTGATGTCCATGTCGACAAACTGACGCGTTTATGAATGTTGTGTCCATCGAGGCGGAAGCCGAACTTGCTGAGGGTCGGAAATGGCCATCTTTGCAAGTTCTTGTCCCGTGTTCATAAAGGGATGGGATCCTGTTTTCTCTTGGGGGCTTGTATCATCATCTGCATCATCATCATGTCTTTGTCAATATGGAGGGATGGCAGTTCCTGGCACAGCCAATCGCTTCATGTCATAACTGCAATAAACGGCACATTACAACCATTTACCATACACCACCAATCGCTGCGGTCGCTACAAATTGGTGTAAATATGAAAATTGCCGTTTCAAGCGAATTCCGTGGGGACGGGCGACGTTTATTGCCGACATGACGGTGATTGCTTTGAATCTGGGTGCGTAATCGGATACGGTATTCATTAAATGAAACAATCAACATTCACTGATTTGACACGATTGCCAATCTGCCTCGACGTCAGTTCTGCATGTTAATGGAATTTGGGTGTTTTTCCTGAGGTAGACCAGTGGCGAACGCGAATCCCTTGTGACCAGCCATCACCGGCGTAGCTCATTCTGATATGATTAACACTAAGTTGGTTTGATGGGCTTACAAGATTGTTGCATCGTAGGAACAGCCTGGTTCTACAGCCGGGTCAAAGACGTGGAATTACTTGATCCCAGGTGACAATGTGTGTTCTCAGAAAAAGTTTATTGCTCATTCGATGATCTGAAAAACAAGAGTCAAAATCATACATCCACTTAGACCCTTTGGGCCAACAGTCAGCTCCCAATCCAGTATTTTGCGTTGCGAGTTGGTCATGTGACTCCCATACCAGAACAGAAACTTTTCCACTTCTTCGCAGCCAATCTCCTCATCTGCTTGCACGTTTTCATTTTCTTATTGTCATGTTTCTGGTAGGAGCTAGCACATCATCGTTGCAGGAGCCATGCTAATTAACCAACTTCATTTAATTAGCGGCATAGAAGGATGAGTGCTGCGCTTAAGAATAGCAGCCGTATGGCCTAATTAAGATCTATGGTAGCACAGGTGGTGTTTCTTCTCTTTTATTGGACTATTTTACTCCATCTGTCTTTGCACTTTGACAACTAGATGTTCTATTTGAATTTCCAAATTCCATTGGAAAGTTTCTCTTCTGTTTTCCTTTGATCATGTTCATCCACTTATATTTTTTCATTGCTCACAAACTTTGGTAATATTCGGTGGCTTGGCCTCAGTGATTTTGACACATACCTGTGGTGGGGAGGCTTGTTTAGTAAACTTGTTGCCGTCACTTTCCTGTGTTGTTCTTTTGTTTAGTAAATTTGTTGCTGTCACTTAAGTGCATTGTTCTTTTGTTTGTTGCTGTCACTCATCCCTGATAAAAATGTACATGTACCGTGTGGGTCAAAAAGAGAATGAAGTGCACATTCCATGTACACCTGAAATATTTGGCTGAGCAATTCCTATTTTTTGTCTGTTTGGATTGGAATGATCATTAGTTCCCTTGCTGATTGATTGTCCTTCTTTATCCACCAAGCGAATCAGCACAACTGCTACTAAAATCTGACAAAGTTTTGTTCTTTTGATCATGGCAGAAGCTTTGTTCTATTGATCAGGGCAGGAGCTTTGTTCTGTTGATCATGGCAAGAGCTTTGTTATGTTGATCAGGGCAGAAGCTTTGTTATGTTGATCAGGGCAGAAGCTTTGTTATGTTGATCTATGGCAGGAGCTTTGTTATGTTGATCAGGGCAGAAGCTTTGTTATGTTGATCAGGGCAGAAGCTTTGTTATGTTGATCAGGGCAGGAGCTTTGTTCTGTTGATCTATGGCAGGAGCTTTGTTATGTTGATCAGGGCAGAAGCTTTGTTATGCTGATCCGGGCAGAGTGAAATCTGCATACTTATTGGGCAGATTGTAAGCTGTTGTTCGGGGGTATCACACCCAGATTCCACCCACTGATGACATTTCATTGGCCAGCTGTGCAGCGGTGGGTTTTGTTCCTTGCTGTCTGTTGTTCCTGTGGTGCCATAGGCGCTCTGGCGTTGGGAGTCCTCATCAGCCCCTTTCAGTTATTGTAGTGGAATATCACATCTGTTTATGCCATGACAGTGTTGTTTTTTCATCATGGAGGAAGAGCAGTCGTGATTCTCTCCAGCCTCGGTATTCAAATATACCAATTGTTTTTTTCTAGCAAAATCTGTGCAGACTTGTGAACAAACACTACTATATCTGTTCAAACAATCGAGCGAAATACCTCCATATTTGCATTTAATATAATTGTCTTCGCCTGGACTAAAACCTCGTGATTTAATTTAACTCGGCTGAAGCAATAGTCAAACCGAAGCGGTAAATATTTGAGTTCGACGGGATATTATAGAAATTGGGATGTCATGTCATGCTCCGTCAATACGCATCACTTCCCTCAGCGGAAATTCGCCCCTGTTCTCCTGCATTAACTTTTAATTTGTTTGGCGTGTTGGTCTTTGGAGATGTTGTTATTGTGCTGAGTCGTCATTTATTTCTGGTCAATCTGTGACAAGGATGTGTTGGTAAGTCGCACTCAGGAGAATTGGACCCGCCACACTATAAGTGTCAGTCCTCTTCACCATGACTGGTAGACATTTGAAACTGATAATTCTGCTGGCCGGCACATCCTCCTTGTATCTTTTATAAAAATTTTGATGGATGATGCATGTTTTGTGACAGAAATTTGCTGTATCATGAAAAAAAACAAGAAAGAAAGACAGTGGAAACTAAGAATAATGGACAAATTTTGCAAGAATTGTTTCCATGTGATCATTTGTGTCAGTCTGAGAGAATTATGCGTCAGTTTGGTACAATGTGTGATACTGTTCATTACATGTTTGGCGATGACAAGCAATTTGAATCCTACGGACCGCTCCAAGAAGACAAGTGTATTTTAACACCTTCAAAATCCACGAGGCAAGATTCCTGACAATTAGCAATCATCAGCACAAAACCTGATCCCTAGCCGTCATGAATAGCATCATTTGTGCGAACTCTATGGAACCCCGCCGCAGCCGTAGGTTACGCAGTACGAGCTCACGTCACGTCGGTACATCCTCACATTTGATAAGTGGGATGTACGTCAAAACAGCACGATTTTCGCACTATTAAAACTCACCACTTCTGACCATTATGAAGTAATATTATCTCAAGACTTCCGTGCATCTTTCAGCGTTATCCAACACCCATCAGATCCGCTATCGTACAGTGATAATGTCACGCTAATAGGCGCATTTGATGAGATAATTAGACGAATATTTCTCATTATTCTCGCACCTTTTGTGTGACTTCGTCTTGATCTGTGCCACATTCTCCCCTTACAAACACGGTTGATCAATTTCAAATTTTGATTTTAATGAATTAAATTTGTGATTTGATTTCAGAGTACAAAGTATCTTTATTTCAGTTTCTTGTTCCCGTCAGAATTCATCATTTATGAAGTCTTTGGTAGATGTTTGTTAGTCAAATCTGAAGAGAATTTTGATTCAATTCTTTAGGAAAACTTGGCAAAGTATGTGCAGAACACTGAATCATGTGAGTACCAGTGAAGCCAGGGGCTGGGGGAACTGAACAGCTCTACCCCTCTATCACATGAGGAATATGTGCCTCATAGGAATTCAAAAAGAATGTTTGTGATGATAGGGCTGATGTTCCATAACTTGGTATTTGCAGTAGAACCTCTTCTTAATGCCAGGATGGTTTCCTGCTGTTATGGGGTGGTCAGATTATCGCAAGAGATTTGTTGCTTGAGATCACGACAAGTGACAACACGACAGAGGTTTAAAGCCCTGGGGTCGGACCCTTCCTTCTGATTAGAGCTTGAGGTCACCACCAAGTAATGCTGTTTTGAATCCAATTCTATATCAGAGTTGCTGATATTGCAACTACAACATCTACTTGGCGAGACCTCCCTGACTTGTCGAGTCAGTGGGAAGTTGGACCCTTGTCTACAGTTCGCCAATGAAATCCAAGCTTACATCCTGGTGTTTTACAGTCGATGTTTGTTTCCTAAACCCTGGCCAATGATGTCAGTTGTCAGAATTCAAAACCAACCTACGTCTAGTGGCCCTCCATTCAGAAGTGTATGAGCTCCTGGTCATAGGATTTGTAATGTCCTGCCGAGTTCTCAATCTGATTGGCTAATTTGATGTCACATGACCTGTGTGTTGGCCTACATCACCTGAGACTTGAGGACAGCCACGAGGGAATTGGTATCAGTTGACCAAGCGCAATTCAAATGTGGCTTCAAAGTTGGTATATGAATTTCAAATATTTGTCACGAAATCAGGCATACGAGTATCGGTGATTAACATTTTTTAAAAACTTTACAAAAGTTTCGGGGGATTTGAATTTGAAGAAATATGATGACTGCCTTTGGTTCAGAGCAGAGCGTTTTTCGCATTGGTGCCATTTCAAACGAGGTCATATGATACGGTAGAAAACATGCAGAAGGAAGTCCGCAGTATTCTCATTCTACCAAAGGATGACGAAGAACTCAAAAACGTACAAGTATTTTCAAAGTGAAATATCTACATTTCAAATCCATGGCGACTTTCACAAAGTTGGATTAAGCCAGTCGCGAGGTTTGAAAAAAATCAAGCAGCTTACAGCATCAAAAGCTGCCTCGGAAGGGACGCATTCCACTTCTGACGAAAAGCAGCTTAGATTTGTCGAATAGCTGAAATCCTAAATAAAGCAGATTTGAATGCGCTATTCGGCATTATTACACCTTTGAAACAGAAAAAATTCTGAGTGTAGGCAGGATTTTTGTGTTAAAACTCACAGATTATGAGAGTTCAAAGTGAACGAGGGGACGCCAACGTGGCAGATGCGTCCAGGATTTCATAATCTGTCGTCTCCTGCGAACATGAGATAAACAACATCGAGTCTGCCCACTGGGTCCTTTAACCCCTCGGGGATGCTTCCACAGGACCCAGAAGGCAGTCGCCGGTGGCCGCGTGTCAAAAGCTTATCGCTGGACTTTCATAAGGGACAAAATCCCTATTGAAAGAAAATTGCTTCCAGTTTACCAAAAAACCAACCAAATCGGTAGAGGTTTTGTGATATGAACCTTGGTGTAGGCCACCACAAATTTTAACAATAGAACGACATGCAGTGCGACTTTGAATAAAGAGTGTCAGGTTGTTAGAATCTGGCCAGCTCTGTTTACAATGTGATTAGGATGTTAAGAATCTCCACCCCGGCCTAATATGACATATAATCCACACCTTCTCTGCAAAATTATGATCTGGACCTGACACCTTCAATGGAAAACTTACAATTTAAACATATTTAACAATTGTTATTAACAAATTGTCCAAAATAATTTGAGGCAGATTTGAGGTAATTTCAGTATAGCTATTTCCGATATGGACTGGGATGTCATAATTCAATTGTAACATTCCTTTGTTCACGGGAAATTGTCCAGAAGAATTCCTGGACGCAGGCAACTTTCATCAGTTTCCCCTCAATTCAGATTCCAGCGATACATTCGGACAATTTGCTGGCTCCATCTTATGATTACCGTCCAGCATGAAACGTGACGTATGATATTACAGATTCAACCTTGCTATTTCATTCTTTGGTTTCACCTCGGGGTATAATCACCGTTTTCCTTTTCACTTCCAATTGATGCTGTATAATCCACGCTGACCTGTGCAATCCGGTTCTCAGCATTGTCCCCGGGAATAATTCGGACGATTTCAACTTCTCTTGGAAGTATGACCATATTTTTGCTGGGGATGTATTAACCCTTCACTATCTCCTTCAAATACTGCTGTTATAAGTCATAATTATATCTCGGCAGTTGAATGTTCTTGCATCGTCGAACATCTCTGACTGGGCAACTGACGGGACACATGTGTAGTCCGAGTCACCGCCTCTGCTGAGAAACAGTCGGTGTATCTGCCGAGAGTTTGAGTACGGTGACATTTGGTACTGACATTCTTTCTCATCCAACCTCCTTAGTGTCAACACTCAATGACAAATCCTCCCCGTTCAAACAGACCCTCATTGACAAAAGCACCAAATTTTATCGATGACGCATAATTAATGGCCGAGTCCGTACACAGCTGTGGTGAAAGCGAAATATTGAGAAGTTAGCTCGACAAACGTGAATATTTTATCAACCTGTGCACTGATTTTATGTGCTGATAGTGTTTTCAGTTATTTGTATAATTGCCGACTATTGACACGCATTAACCAATAAAGGATGAAATAATTCAGGGGCTTAAATAATTAATCCAGTCTCCCCGTGGATTACATTTGAAGATTTCGCCTAAGATGTCAACAGTGTCTTATCCGACATCTTATCTTTGCCCCACTTGTCTTGTTTTTGACTGATATTTCTGAAGAAATGTACATGGTTATTTTTATGCACTGATGCTGTACTGGTTGTGTGCATTAACACTTTCTAATCTAAAGGCACTGCTCTACATGAGTTTTCTTGTGCGATTTGGCTCTCAATGGGCAATTTCGTCATGACATGACGCAGATGATTGCCCACAATGGTTGAGTTGCCCAAAGAGAGCCAAATCATGTGAGAAAACTCTTCTTGGACAGTGTCTAGAGGATCCATCAGAAAACCCAAAGTGAGAAATTTCTGATGAACGTTAGTATTCTGGAGTCGGTGCTCTCTATGTCAAAGTTATTAACGGGCACATGAGTCTAAGACCCTAGACGAGGTTCTGTCCGTCTTTCCACTCGAACTGTGAACCGCAGTTCAGAGCCAGGTGAAAAAACATGGCAAAGTTTTGAAGGAAAACACAGCACACAGACTGCAACCGACTGTGAAGGCATGGCAACGAGAGAGAGAGAGCCCCAAGACTTCCTGACGCAGGATATGTCAACAAAATGTCTCTTGTCCGCTAAAAAATCTCTGGGAGGGGTGACAAATTCCGATTCTAAGGAGGGCAGCGGTGACAAAATACCAGGTGAAGGGTGCGAAGTGGTCGTGAATGATGATTTAGGATTAGTGAGATTGTGTTAAGATGTTGTGGGCGGTTTGTAAATACCTGGAGAGATTTGAATGAAATTTTTGATTTCAGTCCACATTTTTGGCTGTGGGTTGTCCTGTCAAGTTTATTTTGTTGAGATCAGGCACACTGGCATAAAGAAATGTGCTGTACACCGAGACGGCTGAGATGAGGCACTTGATAACTGCAGGTATGCACCGATCACTTTCATCGCAGTCATTAGAGATATTTGATCTTTAAGGTGCACATAGCACCTTGGATAAGGACCAAGTCGCATTTGTTTTATGCATCATAAACTGCAGGTGTCTCACCTCCAAAAAACTGACAACACCTCGCATGACTTTTCAGAAACCGTGAAGAAAATTTATGTCTTGCAAAATTTCATGCCGCACAGCTGGGAGTCATTACATTATGGTGATTAGTTTTTCAGCAAATGAAAGGAGCTGGCATTAAAATTCCGGGATGCAGAACGGAAATATGATATGTTAAGAAAATTGATTTTGGTGATAAAATATTTCGAAGGAATTCAGAGTGATGAACTATGATAATTCTGCAGTCGGTTTGGTCCTTGACGTCCTTATCTAAAATGAGGTAGATCCTTCTACCAGCAGTAGGCCTAGCCATGGCAGAGGGATGAGACTGCTCCTTCCACCCGTGGGCCTGCATGAGACTGGGGGGGGGGGGGGGGGGGAA
>NMRB01000798.1:79667-91106 GCA_002633025.1 Notospermus geniculatus | reverse complement strand
AAATGTACAACAATAACCGTAAAAAATGATTCAGTTCGTGCCGTCATCATCGAGTACCGGCATACCCTCGAGTCGTACCAACCGTTCAGCACCGCCGCAACCTGAAACCGGCACTGATTTCAATATAATGAGAATATTGAAAACAAAGGGGACACTGTTTCATTATGACAGGGGTAGCCGTAGCGAATATTATATAAAAACTGTGGCAAATACATCGTGTGTTATGTAAAGACTGTGTGGCAAAGTCAGGTTTTCTGATTCTCTGGCTCATCTCCCTCAGTTCCTACTGTCAGCAACTTCGTCAGAATGTGGGAAGATCCCCGCTTGCTTCAACTGATTCGAATCTGAAATAATCAGCATAAAATCACTCAATCGATGTTGACAAAAATACCGTGAAGTTATATTTTGATTTCTGCTCTTGTGCCTTGACGAGGGTGTGGGAGGTTCAAAGGGGACGATTCTAAATTTGTGAAAATCTGATATCGAACCAACAACACGTCGCGGACAGATTCGTGTAGGTTCTGTTTTCATTGTTTCTTAATCGACTTAAGTCAGGGTTTATTTTGATACTGCCACAAAGAGTAGGAGGCTGATCGTGAAATTTTTGGATCAACAGCGGATTGACGTTAGAAAGCGAGCATATTGTCCACAGATGTTCGTCTTCTTTTTTCTTTCGCGGCGTCCTGACTTTCTACAAATAATCGTAGATGTTAAATCAGACCAGAGGAGACAAGAACAAGGGAAATAAATGGTGGCAATCGCACGGCTATTATCGCCGACCCTTAAGGCAATGGCGGCCAATTATGTGCTATTACTTCAGCTTTTGTTTCCCGGTTGTTCTGTGGAGGGGTCGTTATGACGATGCAGACGTCTTTTATCTTCTCCAAATTACCGAGATGATCTTAATCAATTGATGACAGAGCTGCTTTGATTTTTAGCGCAAATGTGGATTTTGGCTTTTGACCAGAGAAATCTCATAAAAAATGAGGCTTTTTGGGGAATTTTTTTCAAAACAAAGGTTAAGTGACTTCTGCTGCACAAGTGTCTGTCATTTTCATGGTTCTTGTTCTCTGACTGAACAATTTGATGATCATCCAAAGAAATTCCTTCTGGATGTCTGGAATATAAATATTTCTTCAAAATAGTTTTCATGAACATACACACATTCAAAACAGATTACATTGCAAAAGGTGTAAACTCTGACTCCTTGGTCCATGTGGGTATAATTCTCATGATGTTCAGTGTACTGTGGGTCCCCTCAAAGAGGTTGTTAGCAGTAACGTTCATGAATGTGTAGAGACAATAAGTACAATGACCTGATGGTGATAAACTGGTGACAATTCTCCTAACACCTCCAGGTGAATCTTAACACTTTGTGGTTATTATGAGGGGTTAATGATAGTAATGTGACTGAGGGGTGTCTGTCATATGCCAGGGGAAACTACAGATGATAGTGCTTTCGTGGGGTCTAATGTGCATCGTAACCAGTCAGGTGTCATTGTGGGATAGGGGTGCCTTAATTTTGTCCATTTTGGCATAATAATTTAACTCTATTTGTCGTAATTCTTCATATGGTGTTGATGTTCCATTGTTTTCCCGCTGTTCGGGGGTAGGGGGAGGGGGCATATTATTTGACATCCCTGTAAAATCCTTACAGCAATCTAAACAGCCCAAAGGTCATCAGTGTTAAAATTATGAATGTGACAACGCTTCTAAAACATCAGCGTAACAGATCATTCAAAACAAAATCATCCCTGACCATCACCAAACCATGATGAATGTTTTCATCTCAAGGAGAAAACGGAACATTTCCTGTATTAATCTTGTGTAGCCCGAGGGTCCATGTTCACTGATAACTCATCGGGGAAGCCATGAGTCAAATCTTCGTCTTCGTTGGCAGTTAGCGGAAACTACACGAGGAAATCAAGCATTGGAAAGAGCACGATGTCTCACCTGGAAAATGACAGGTCATGGCTGGCGATATACTGACATTATAGAAATATTTTAGTTTGCCATTTTGTTGAAAGTGTTTTCGTAATTACATTTTTGCACCGAATGTAAAATGCCCATGAGACGACTTCTTGACACATGGGGTAGACAAAGAAACCTTTGAAATGGATTGTACAGATATCATCCCTAAAGTCCTAGTGAGGGTATTTTCTGTTTGTCCCTCTTAACAATTCACTGATATATCATATGAGGCCATTCATGTCATATGACAACCTGACCACCAACTTCCCCAACCCCTGACCACCAACTTCCCCAACATGAATCTCCCCTCAAAGCATGAACAACAAAACTTGTTGATGCTCTCAAGTTCAAAATTGTATTTTTAACCCATGAATGGTGCCTTTAATGAGTTATTGTGCTGTCCTGCTCTTGTGGTGAATACAAAAGGGCAGAAAAGTCAATTATAATCACTCTCAAAGTGTTGATTTGGTTTGAAGTGAGTTCATGAAGCTCACAGTACCTGAGAGCCTGAGCCTATCAGCCAGGCAACGAGGGGGCGGAGCCTATTCAATAATGCTATCACGATTCTCAAATCAGTCACCTAGCAACCAGAAGCTGTGATCTGATTGGTTGTTGAGATCTCCAGCCAAGCTGCCAAGGAACACAATGAGTAAGTGTAAAACCCACCGTAACTAATAGAATGAGATTGTTTCTTTGGAAATTTTGTAAATTCAACAATAATGAATTTGAAGTGTTGAATTTCCTTGTGCTGTACTGACTTGTTCTAGTGACGTTCATACTGGACTCGGTTATTTGGTGATTTTGGCTGATTTATGTGGACTGTACTCGCATACGGAGATATACTCGTTGCTCCAGGAGGAGGTGTGCACCTCTGTACTGACATCACAGGGTCTGACATGTTATAGGCAGACACGGCTACATTTGGCATAGAATCATGCTTCTAGCACAATCACCCTTAGCGATACAGCCTATGTACGACTACACATTCCCCTACGACGTAAGTTACATCTATATTTTTAAAAACATTTTATTTTTGTGCATGTATTTTCATTTCGTCGCAGTTATTTTATTTCGGAGCACCGCACGCTAATCTGTAATCTCGAGCCATCACTCTCCATTGATACGGCATTTGTTAGACATGTAATGCAAACCGCACGGATCGGGTTGCATCTTGGGCTCATTGAGTGCTATAGAAAATCAAATCAGTCTTCACCAAACGGTCCTCACACTCGGACACACTCCTCGAATATTTTTAGTGCAATGCTTTGAAAAAAATCCACAATTTTCTATCTTGCTGGAACAAAAATGACAACCGGGACCAACCATGTTTGATTCTGATGACTTCAAACTGTCTTGTTTAACTGTCTTAACATCTTAGTTGTGTGTTCTCTAAGGATTTATTTCCCCCATTAAGCAAGACATAACATAGATAAAATAGATAAATATTAATGGTACATCACTTGACGTATCTCCTTATTTCCACTGAAAACTCTTTATGAAGACGGACAAACACACTTATACATCTTGACAGTTCCGCTGCTATTATTATTTCAAGAATTTTTCTAGCATTTAATTTGATTTGGATAAATGACCCAGTTCCAGTGCATTCATATGATGGATCAGTTATATTGGACCTATGCTCAACCTAATAGACAGCATATCGCACATGAAATCTGTATCACTGTGCTATGATTTGTGAGAAATCATCCAAAGATTTGGTACTGCCAAAAATAGATAAGCAAGTGATGAACTAAGTTTCTGAGAAAATGACCTGTTGGATCTACATACATGTATAGTGCCATAACTTTCCATGAATAGGCCTACTTTCATTCAGTCTGAACCAAAACTGATTGAATTATCATTAAAAGAACTAATGAAAACTTGTGGCTGCAGCATCAATATGAAACAATGACAAATTAGATGCTTGGACAAAACTGGCATCAGAACTTCGATTTAAAACCCAGCAACTAATGACAAAATTCAATTAAACTGTCTAGACCAATTAATTGGCTAAAACGGGCTGATAAATCCATTTGTTACGGAGTCTACACATTCTACATGTTCTATGACTGGTCTAGCTTTTCCCTGGGATATACCACGGATGATCAAACAGAACAATCATAATCAATCCTATCTATTTGTTAGAAAAACACAACTTGACAGAATAATTAATAATTTTCTCAAAGATGAAATAGGCCTATGTTTTCTATTGTTTCTTTGTGTCCATCTGATGTGTACATCTGTAGTTCGAACTGTGAGAGACTGTGAAGGCCACTCATGGTTAGCCCCCTCCAATAAGAGTGGTGAAAGGCTCCGGTGGTCATCTCAGGCCTACCAAGGGTTGAGCCCATTCCGAAGGTCAACTCCCTCGCACAGGCCTAGCACAATCTAATCTGTCATCTGCATGGAATTCACATGAGTAGCTTCTGCAAAAGATACTTTGGGTTAAGTGAGGGTAAGAATGAAACATCGATAGAAAGATAATTTAACTTTTTTACCATACAGTAATGTAAGATGTGAACTCAAAAACAGTTGAAGATATGTGGGGCATAAATCCATATAATATATCCCTTGTGTTGTCAATGAGATACCCGCGTGACAAACTTTGCTACGTGGTGGCTCTGCGATCGATCGACCCGTCGCGATGTCTGACGTCATTTTAGGTGTTGGCGTTGCGTCACAGTGAAAAAGTGACCTGTACATTTTTCTACAGGAATAATGAGACAAAAACGTTGCTTTTATCGCCAACCTATCTCCTCATTTTGAGGAAAAAAGCAAGGAGATTAAAGAAATTTTCATCTGCTACAGAATGATGTAAGGTTTACTGTCAGGCAACCAACACAAACGGGTTATTTTCATGCCAGAAATAAATGGAAATAACATTAGAAAAAAGAAACTTCGGGCACATCGCTCAGAGCGCCACGTCGTGACGTTAGTTCCGCGGGTACCTCATTGGATTCCTCCTTCTGTCTTATGGAGACCACATTTCCAACCATGCTTCCAATCCATGCCCTGTGTGAAAGTAAGCCACGAGTGTCAAAATGTCATATTCTCTATAAATAGGGCTAATCCACTGATGTGGTATTCACATGTCACAGGTCATTGTCTCGGTGGATTAGGCCCATTCAACTATGCCTACTTCTGTAGGATTTCAATATCCATCCCTCATCTAAAGTTTTAATAACCTGTCAATCTCTGTTATGATTCTGTAAATACCTTTCAATATTTCTGATAACATTAATATCTCCAAACTTTCACTTCAGCCACTGGTCAGGGTTGTCAGAGATTGTTCTATTTACAATGAGTCCTGACTGAATCTAAATGATGGATTCCGGGGTGTGGACTCTACATCACTATTGTAAGAATTTCGTCAATATTGCTGAAGTTAATAAGTTAATTATCTGGAAACTTTGTTAACTGACCTTGAAGATGGCTATCTGTTACTGCCCCATACAAATTTTACTTTCTCAAGGTCGACATGAAATCACCGGAAATGTGCAGTTTGAGTTCAGTTGACTTTGAATTTAATTCTTTTCTTCTTGTACCAGTTTGTTGCATAAAAATCTGCTGGGATATAAATGTATACTGTACTCTTGTACTCTTGTCCTTGACTTCGGGTGAAGTTGAGTAGAACATTGTACCAGTTACAATTGATGTGCAAAAAACAAATGTAAGAAAATACGCTTGTAATGTTTTGCAAATTTTAATCGGATTTAGTTCCTTATTGAAACTGATCATCGTCCATTCATGGTCTCAAGTTTAAGTTCACGTACACCTGGAATGTAATATCTACATAAGAAATGAAATAAAATGCAGTATTTTCACTTCTTTGATTTAAATCTGACGCTTTCAGCCATAACTTTGATATCAGCTAGTGCTGATATTGAGAAGAATGACGGTAGCAATGCACCGAGTGTACACCGTGATTTGGTTGCCTCGGGGCCCGTTCATGTGCGAACGCCCGAGGGGAAAACCGGGTGAGTCAAATTTTTCAGAAAAACCTCCACACCCGGCATTAGCTGTTTATAATTTATGGCGTATGTGGCGTTCAGCTCTTGGTTTATTTAAGTTATTTATGTCTAAAAATATCACCCTCAGAAGTCACATCGATATACTTCAATGAGCAAAAACAGTATAATTGCATCTTTCGTTTGCATCTGTGATCTTTTTGGCCGTGAGCTTCAATCATCAAAATTGGCGTGTCGTCTTCTAACAATTGTTGTTGTGACTTTTGGTCGGCCTTTTCATTCATCGTTCTTTGTTATTGTTTTTTTGTTGCAGAAAATGCTTGCTTATGTACACGTGTACTTTGATAATGTTCATTTCAGAGGGACACGTGTGACTTCGGTATTGGTCTTGGAAATCTCCTTTTTTCTACATCATATTTTGCTAACCTCAGCAAAAGAAAAATCTGTCAAATTCCACTCATAATGTAGGCCATGTTGCCTCTACCTGTAGGCCGATACATTGTTGCCCTCTCCTCTCCAGTACAATTCTTGGTACTGCTATGGTCCTGGACACAACGAACGCATGAGGCTGCAGAAAATCCCTAACCACAGACATGGGCATGAAAAAAATGTTTGTAAACTATTGTGATAATATCTTGTCTTTCCATCAGTCGTATCAGACCAACACACTCCGTACACATCACCCCTCGAATCCATTCTGTTTGTACCAAAATGATACTTTGCAGGAGTACAGGATTAGTCGGAGCAACCCTTGTCAATTGTCCCAAAGGTTACAAAAGGTGGGACAATGCCTGGTACACGTCAGGGCACAAATATAATGGGGAATGAAGCCATGCCGTCTGCTTCAAATCTGCTGGGGGATTTCTGAGTGTCGGGATAAAAAAGGTCGAGCATTGTCTTGGCATTAGCTGACCAACGGGATGGAAGTCCTTTATATGACTGGGAAGGTACAGTCAGGGTTCATGATGACCTGTGCATGACTGGGGTGGAGACGATTGATACAGTCTTATGTGGATACAGTGACACTTTGAATAAACCAGCAAATCACCCCTTGTTGTGCACATGAGGTCATGATGTCATATTTCGTCACTCAGAGTCTTGTTTCTTTCATTCTCATGAATCATGTTATCAGCCATTAAATGTACACCTTTCTATACTCCGTGTTTAACGACCCTGTTAATGAGTGAATTAATTTCAAGTGCATGGGGACTTCATGCCTATAACACATTCACTGGAAACCATATGATTTAAATCAATTGTAATTACATGAGTCAAGAACAATGAATGGTAAGATTCAAAATGGCTGCCAGGGTTGCCACGGTGAGGTTATACACCTGTCACCTTGACCTTTGGTCAGTTGGAGACAAAAAACTTCAGGGGTGGATGTCGGGTGGGTGGTGAGGAATTGATGTCTACAACTTGTGAAGCTATCAACATACGAAGGTCTCGGTCTATAGAGTGGTACTGGTCGTACCGTTACAGTTTCAAGATCTTCAGGCCCTGCTAGGCCTCAACCAACAGCATAGTGCTGTTTATCATCTTGCCTATATCAACATATATTTGCATACCTAAACTTACCTGCTGCCAGTGTTGGAAAAACTGTTTACTTATTTCATTTGAATAAAAAGACAATGTGGTTCAAATAGCCTACATAGCTGTTGAAAACTTAAACAATGATGGTGGGTTAAATCTGGTTTAGTGTTCTGACATGAGAAATGCCCAAAAAACATGATAGAGCTGAGGAGAAATATTCCCAGGAGGTGTCTCTCTATACCCCATCAAAACCACCAGGGGCGTTTGCAGCCATGCCAGATCACTAAAGGAGAATTGAAAATTTGAAAATGCTGATTAAAACTTGAAGTTCGTCGGTGGGTGTGGAATCGTGCATCTATAAATACTTATTTCAAACTGGATGAAATCAATTGTGAGTCAAGGTGAGTGCTTACCTGACAAGCATAACAAATTGGACTTGTTAATTAATGAATGATTGATGAGGTAATAATTGAATTCTGATTGCTTTTTGATAAAGCCTTTTTTTGACTTTGCACAGTCGATGACTTGTGATAGAAATAGGGTGAACCAGGAGTGGCAATGATGGTCACGACGGCAAAGGCATTGAACGGAGCACGGATTGAGCATCAAATGCAGCATGGCTCTCAACGCAGAACTGGTAACTCGGGGGGAAAAAACGGCCTGCATAGATAGGTCCCACTTTGAGGAATGGATATGACGGTCCCACAACTCTTGGGGGAAAATCTCGTAACCCATTTATATATTGACAACCAAACTGTGGACATCGAAAGTGTTTGAATTCGCTAAGTTTGCCTACGTATCCTTACCACCCATTACGCGGGGTCTCGCAGTGGGTCTATCATCATAGCCTCATTAGAATGAGCAGCCGTGCAGAAAATGAACCAGTGCCAGAAAGAATAATTAATTTGCATGTATTTCTAGGCAAGCAGCAACACAGAAGAAATGGTGCAAAAATTCTTGATATTATACCACAACTAACATTGTGTATAAACACGCTTCTAGTGAAACTGGTATGGAATTCTAAATGCTGCTCCTCAAAGAACCCTCATTTTCATCACGAATTTACGCCTTCCATAGCCAGCCTTCATGAAGAATCAGAATTCCTGGCAATGGCAGACGAATCGGTTCAGAGAAGTTGTGCCATATGCCTTCGATCCTCTTCAATGTTTGAACTTGGTGCATCGCGGTTTCCTCAAATATTTTTGAAACAACAATTTTATGGATTTGTTTCAGTTCCTTCTCATCAGAAGTCAATACCTGCACCTGTTGTCTATAAGCATAAACATTTGGACATTGTATTGTATTGTGGAGGAATATGAATCAATCGACATATGTCAGGTCTTAAACCGGACAAAAATGAATTCTACTGAACATGAGGAAACCACCAAAGCAACTGGTGCCCCACCCAGTCACTTGCAGAGATGTCGTTCACAGTGCTGGTCTGCATCTTGAATAGTTGCCTGCTAAAAGGTGGCACCTCACTGGAAGTACCACTAGGAGGAACCTTTACAACAGTATGATATGCATTGTTGTCAGACCAAACTGAGGTCACAAAGTTTAGATTGGAGGGTCTTTAAGACAAAGTAATGAAGGAAATTGCACCAATGATTAAGGCATCTTCAGAATTACACCAGCATCACCAAACCACACACAACCACCATCACTAAAAAGTTTACCACAAATTAATTAATAGGTGCCGTGCCCCGATGTCCACTCATGCACCTGAGGCCCTCTCTAATGGATTGGAGAGCTTTGTTCCCGTGGTATGATGGGTTGGGAGGGGCTCGCTTCTGTCGATAATGAAGCCTGGACCCCCTCGGGCAATAACTGCGACAGATATGAGATCGGGGTGGTGGGGAATTTTTCGATACATTTGTCGAATATGAAGAATGTGTTTGGTCGTGATTGTGATTGAATCTGAGAGATGGACCGATTGCTTTATGATCTGAAGGATTCTGCAGTTCTGAGGAGCTACAAGTATGAGAAAGAATATCTCTACATCAGTGAAAACAGTATAGTGGCCATGTCTTGTTTGAACATCACTGGCCCTTCATCCCTATATCGACGAGGGGCAGATCCTTGGTTTATGATAAGGGGGAGTGGCAAAACTACTGGTGGCTAGGCACCCACTCTGAAAACACACAGAATCGAGCGACATACTCAAAACGCGAACTTAAATTGTGCGAAAATCGCTGGTTCCGGTATTAAACATTCTTTGACATGATAGACGGCAAAATGGCCAAAAAAATGCACTCTGGGTCTTAAAAATTTCTGAAGCTTAAGGGCCATATCGCGAAATTTATTCTTCGCGAATTTGTTAAGTACGAAAATCGCGAACAATTAGTGCTGCAAAAATTTCACGGTTTACAGTACTTCTGCAGCATAAGTGGGCCACATTGCTTGACACCCCCTTGGGGTCCATCTATGAAGATGAACATGTCTGGTAGGCCCCCCTTTGATTGGGACTGTAAGTTGATCAGCGGGTGTCATGAATAGTTGACTTTCAAGTTGCTGCACAAATAATGGACTCTTTGTGTTGCAATCATGACCTTATTATGACCAATAGTTTGTTATAATGAGCAACTCCCAGACTGAGCATTATTCTGGGATCTCTGACTGTTAGAACCTGAGTTAATGATGTTACATAGGTGTTGACGACAGGTTGTTCAGGTCGAGGAGTTTATCACCTCGCATGGACCAGTTAATTAGCCATGTCAAACTTAACGATGACACGCTCCAGGCTTAATTAATTCTTGTGAATTGGTTAAATCAAGTCACCCTGCACTCTAAAAACTAAAGAGTTAAAGGAACTCCTAAAGAGTTAAAGTAACACCTAAAGAGCCTGTACAGTGAGTGCTCTTTAAAGAGCACTCACTGTACAGGCTCTTTGGGAGTTCCTTTAACTCTTTGGGAGTTCCTTTAACTCTTTAGTTTTTAGAGTGTGTGGAGTCATTAGAGTTACGCCAGCAGTAATTGTCCCTAGTTTATGAAGAACGTTGCTGATGTAATTTGGAGGGCGTTACCTCTTGGCTTTGTACGTTTCCACAAGTCAGTGTCCGTGATTACGCTGCTCTGTGTAGGACCTGTCGGAGTGAACCAGTCACTGAAATGTTGAATGGGTGGGATTCCACTCTCAGTGCATCTGTATGGAGGTACCAGGTACAGAGGTGCCTCTACAATGAGGTATTCCCGACCAATCTGCCTCTGTGTTCAGGTGCCCACACACTGAGAGCCATGCGCATGTTACTGAGGAATGTATTGGCCTGCCTGATCCTTGAAACTGTCTGCTCCTTCACCCAACACTCTACCACCTCCTGCTAGAAACATGGTTATACTTTGTTACAACTTTGCTGCTTAACAAAGCTCTTTAATTCTATCGACAAAAAACTGCTCAGAAAATCAGGAAACAAAATGAAGATATAAAAGTGAAGTCAGAATAAGTTTGGATCTGTAAAGATTCCATCAGGGTTTTTCTGCTACTTTGCCGAGCATCCTGAAGAACACTTTATAAAAACTCTGAATGCTGAAGATAATAGGTCACATTAAGTATATGAGATTTTCTCTCCACTTCCTCATTTCATTAAAGCCATTAGAGTAATAGTAAGGCTCTTTAAACCTCTTAAAGTGCACATTGTCAGCGAGGCGATTATTGTTAGTGATAATGGGGGCGACATTGTGCGCTGAAATTATCCTCGAGCAGATTACCAATGACATAACCGCGAGGATCTACGAAGCTTTTCCGAGTGACATCGGTCCTTCCCCGCTTCATCCTGTACGGCTCCCGTGACAGCGCGAAAACAAACACAGCACATCTCGCGATAATACGCGGAGCTTTTAAAACAGCGCTGAACTGTCTCCTTTCGAAGATGCATCTTGCCTGTGGAATCAAACCATTGTTTTGTTTCCTTTACGCCACTAAACGTGGAAGCAAAATCACAAATTGCCTGAGGCGGATTTTGAAGGTGAA
>NMRB01000798.1:44205-79442 GCA_002633025.1 Notospermus geniculatus | reverse complement strand
CGATTTTTCTATCGAATTCAATCTCTGCAAAGCGTGGAATGGAAAGGGTCAAAAGGCAGCGTGTAATTTTAATAATTGACCCTTGCCCGCCTGTCAGGCAGCGGTCGTCACTTTTGTTGTCATTTTGTGCCGGGCCACAGGGGTGAAAATCGTGCCTGCATACCGAATGCATCCTCATAGTTGAGCATCAGGGGGTGCCTGGACCAGAGAGGCTGTATTGTACACGCTGTTGTATCGAAGACAACGGGGACTGTCGGCCGAAAGTTCGTATTATGCTAACCGTGATCCCCTTGAGCAATTAGAGAAAATGCTTTCCCTAAATGGACATGGTAATTGTGGACTAAACGTTGCACTTTTGCGACCTAGTGAAAGCGTCTGCTGTGTGTGCGCTGGGACCTGAATTTGGGATTTTCTTCAAGGCCAGATGAAGTTAATTCATGGGGGGGTTACTCTACCGCTGTGTGGTGAAATGTCCTGCTGAATCAGTTTTGCATACCAAGACGTTTTGATTTTCGTACATTACAGATCCTGGGGCCGTATGCATAAAATATCTTAAGTGTAAAATTTCCTTTAAACTATTGTTCCAAACAAAAGATAAGGGAAATTTTACACTTAAGATGTTTTATGCATACAACTCCTGGCCCTTATGTAATGTATCCACTCATTCACTAAGTTGGAGATAGTTGAAAATTCAGGGCCTTCAAAACGTTTGTATTCTCAAGCACCCCTTCGGAATTTGGGGTTTCCGTTTCTTTACATAACCGGGAGGGGGTTTGGGGGAGGGCGTGCCTCTGCCTGTTGTAGTTGTAGTGGACATTTTCCAACCATACATGCCAGAGACCACTTAATAATGCATCACAAAACAGTCACTATGTTATGGTTTCTGGATAATCCTGAAGTGGTGGATTGACATTGAAAGAAAGACATTGGTTTGGCCTGAATGGCTGAATCTTCAAGATGTGCCGGGAAGTGAACTGTACTGTTAACAATACGTGAACTTTACCATTATTTCTTGAATTTATTTGTTCCGATGTCTGTTGACTCTGCTCTCTAAGTCCACAGTTCACTGATTTCACTCGCTAGGACGGGACGGGAGTTGTCATAACTGAGTTCCGCGTGTACAGGAGGACAATGCGCCTTTGCGGCGGGTGCCTCCCATTTTGTGTTCGGCCACTAGGTGTGTAATCAGGCTGATGTGAGCGTTGAATTGCTTATTGTGGCGTTTTGACGAGATGACAAAGTGGTACATGTTCGGCAACACCCCACTGATTCCACCGCGTACTCACTCTCGGTCTTGTCATCAGTGTATGGGGTGCTAATGTTTGGCTTGCCGGCACCATCAGCCATCTGTACACCAACACTACATCTCTATATACACATTAGTCACGGATTATCACGCTATATGGCACAAATTTCGTGATCAGTCGCTCGTTGGTTTCATCCCGAACATTTGAGGATTCTGATCTAGTACCTCCCTGTTCATTCAATGGAATTTGCCTTCTAGTGGATTTTATCACGCTACATCGAGATTTTTTTGAAAAACGTTGTAGTTTTGATGATTCTCACCAATGGTGCTCCATGCTGTATCCATCACAAAAGGTTCCTACTCATGTTCTGGAAGGACCATCTTAGATATGCACCCAATGTATCGCGGATATTTGCCTCACTAAATCTAAAATATTGATTGTGTTTGCTTCATACTGAAACTAAAACTTCCAAGTGTCCTATCATCTCAAAAAAATCCAATGTGGTATTTTTAAGACGTATCAACAGCATTTCCACCCTCCGTGGGTGCTCCCTCTGTCTTGGCATTTGAAAATCTGACATAATTCTGTCAATAACCTTTTGCGTCAGTAGGAAATCTGGAATTAAGATGATCAAAGGATTTAAAGTTGATTTGCTGCTAAGAATGAAGATTCTAAGACGTCAGTTGTCCTTGCAGTGAAAAATCAGGATTTCGACGTCAACAGTGTGAATGAACAATTACTGGGATCTTCTCTTGTTGTATGTTTTTTACCGCTTATCGCCGGGGGACTTTTTAAGATTCGTTCATCTGAACGCCGCTGCTTCTGATTTTCTCGTCTACAAATGAAACACATCATCGCTGCATCCATTGAAGCTGTTTATAGGAGGAAATCAAGGCAATAGTGACAATAAGGTAGGCAGCGCTGAGGCTGGTATGTATGTACCTTTATAGGAAGCGTTACGACTTGCTCTGAGCGCGGTGACTTTTTGCCACGTGTCAGATTACTTCGATTCATTAGATCGAGCCGATGTGATACAAGGCGCGAGACGGCGACGTGACTTTCATATCTGGAGTTTAGTTCATGTTTCAACCATAGAAAATGGTGCAGTCAGTTTGTTTTTGCCCGTCTGTCTTCAGTCCTGGCTTTTAGTCGGTTAAAAATGATAAATTAGCAGGAAATGAAAGAGTTTCTGGCTTGAATGTCAACCTTATTTTATTGTGATAGGTTTGAGAGCGTTTTTCTCTTAAAAATCAATGCTTTAAATGAAACTTTATGTGGAGTCTACTTCATGGTTTGATTAAATCACTCAGCAAGAGAATTTTGCAATGGGAATTTAGGTGACTTTTCATAAGACTAAAATGGGAGGCGCGTTGGGCAAAAAGGATAAAATGCCCAGATCAGTCCAAACTCTTCAATGTGTGGGATTTGTCTGTAGGTCATCGGATGGATGTTGGGTGCTGTTTAGATTTTCTCAATTAGTTCTTAGTTTAGCAGAGATGCTGAGTGTCATCGAAAATAGATAAGCTATTTTTGGTGTCATGCTATTAATCAAGGTTTCTCCAACATTAACTGTACTTTGAATTTCAAATTCTGAAACGTTTTTGCCTTTATTGCTGTGAGTGACGGATAACATCCCACACCTGACATTTTTAGGGTTCATAAACTTCACGGAAGATGTCATCATTTAGTAAAAACAGGAGGTGCTATCTCTCTGGTAATCCATCATAAGGTATGGGGAGTGATGGAGGAAATGAGCCTCCAGGTTATCTTTACCGTGGCTCAACATGCAGGTGAATGTTCTGGCTGAGCGCAACCAGGTGTTAACCCCTTCAGTTACAGTCACTGACAACAGTCTTATCAAGTCTGTCAGGTTGAAAATCAAGGAGAGAGAAGCATTTGAACAGACTTAGTTTCCTAAAGATCATGAAGTTTACTAGTATATTGAAGAAAGTACACATGTACATGTACTGTGTTTTCTGTGGTGTTGCACCACCGCAATCAGGGAGTTATCAGTTCAAGAGCCAGGAAACCAATTCAAAGGCCCTTCTCTTCATGGGAGTTTTTTCCTGCGAGTTGGCTCTCAATGAGCAGTTCGTAGTGGTGGGTTTCCTGGCCGCTTATGCTAAGACCAATGACAAGAATAACTGCCCATAGGTTTTCTACAGCTGAGTTGCCCATAGTGAGCCAATTTGTGCCTTTGTCCCGATGATTTAGCCATCGATGGGTTAACCTCTAAGTCATTTTAAGTGTTCCTCTCCCACTTTAGGTGATGATGCACTTGTCTTATCAGTTCTCTCAGGGTAGCAATCACTGCATCAGCAGCCACAGCAGCATCACTTATCTAAACAAACTATATGGGAAAATAACTATCGGGCATTATGAAAATATCAAAATAGATCAGGAGGCAGCCTAGAGGTGAGATATGCTGGCATAATTCTCTTGAATAGGAATAACATTGCTGCTGAAAAACTGCATGATTCCCAGAAATGCAGCATTATTTGTTGAGGATTAACCTATAATGAATGTGAGGAAGCCATAAAAACACGTTATGAAGACAAAATGGCCTTGTGGATTCCCTTTGTGTTCATATCTGCCTGTACATTGCCACAAGAATGGAATATCCTATACCCATGTCAGGGCCTCACAAGACGAAATGGAACGGCCCCGAAACATCTGGTGCGTCGATCAGTGGCACAAGGATCCATCACTTGCACGAGGATCCAGTTGATTCTGGTCTGTAAAAATCAATCAAATAGACTTCTACCAAAAATAGATAAGAGAGAAAATTTGGACAGACAGACCAGAATCTGACTGGATCTGAACGACAGTGATCAATGCTTTACTGGTTTTGGCCAGTAGAAGTAGCCTCACTTCTTAAAACATCTGGTCTGTGGTTGTTGGACATCATGCCCTGTCCTTCCGTATGAATACAAGTAAGCGATTACCAAGAGATAAACATGGAAAAATTGACAAATTTTAATGAAAAGCCTGACATTTTGTAAATGTGCGTCTACTTTATTGGGTTGTACACATGTCTCCCAATATCTTCCACTAGGGGCAGGATTCCGTTATGACTTTAAAGTCACTGCTTTTCCGATATCATAGATAAAAATGTCTGCAAATTTCTGAAAAGCAGTGAATGCTGCCAAATCCTCTGGGTCTCCAATCTCGGCACTGATGTTCCTTGAGGGTTGTCGGATTAGAACTCGGGCAAAATGTAAGTGGAACATTGTCATCCCCGCTAGGACAGCCTCCAGGTGGAGATTAACGCATTTTACGCGTGTTTTTTCTGGGCATGCCCTTGGGAGTCCTTCAGCTCGTTGTCAGATGTGACAACTCACAAGGCAATGTGCTACTAGACAATTTGGCGGCGGGAACATTTCTATTTGGAGGTCTATTAGGAAAAAATCAGATTACACGAGTCTATATCTTTATGAAGTGGGGATGTTGTTTGCTTAGATGGTGCTTTGATGTGAAAATCTTTGTTTTACTTCAGTCGGATGGCATATTTCAGGACAATCGGTCGCACATTTTTCCGGTTATTGTTCATCTGGGTCTGCCGAAATCATTTCTAGCCCTGATTGTGTTCCACGTTCACACTTTTCTTCTCCCTCTATCAAACCTTTATTATCTCCACTGCCTCCAAGCATGGGAGAGGTCAACATCTTGCCGAAAAGGTCTGAATTAAATCTGAGATTCTCTGAACCGTCACATAAATCCTTGCTGGAGGCCACGGGTGTTAAAATCTCCTTTTGACTCCTGGTCTTGTGTTCTTAAGGGCAATAACATTTATTTTGCCCAAGATGATTTAAACCGAATGTTTATCTTATCAATTTGGACTCCTTCCCCTTCAGTGTTAGCCTTTTCCTGCTCTTTCTTGAGTTAAAATTGACGCAGAATGTGAGTAGAGGAAGACACCTATTGGAATTCAGAGCCAAGATGGCTGGTATGGCAACCATTTTGAATTCTGTTCTTGGATGATAACTGAAGAATCTCTGGAGGAATAGGCCTAGATCTGAAATTTCCATGGTACGTGGAGGTGGGTTGAGGAAGACACCACCATGTAGTACACCCCTTCCAAATGCCAACAATGACAGTGGTTTGTCAGAATTCACTGCTTCCTCAGTGAAACAAAATGTTTCCTGCAAGGCTAGCCTGAGCACCACCACCCACCCCTCCCTTGAGTGAGTTCAACCAATTTTGAATGGCAGGTTGACTTTCTGGGTAGATTTTCTTGATAAGTTGACCCAGATTTTCACAGAATGTGTGAAACAGAGGTGAGATGGTGAAGGGGATGAAGCCAAGATACTCGGTCGCTGACATGACAAAAACCAAGCTGGAACATCTCTGCTCATCTTTGGTAAATTTCTGTCATTTCCCGTTACTTTCTCGAAGGCCTAGTCCCGCATTACGACAGTTATGTTGTCAGTTTACATGACGTTATGTACAAAAAACACATGCATCGAACACACACACACTAAACAAGCAATTAGAACAGAATGAAGACTAATTGTACTTTCTCACGGTGAGACTTCAAAAATAAAGAAATTTATGCCACAGCATGAATTATTTGTGTTAGGCATTGTGTGGATATTGAACTGGAAGTGAAATGCTTCCATTTAGACAAATAAAGCACACAATCGTTTTGAGTTCAGAGGAGTTTGAAGGTGTTTAGACGTGACAGTAATTAGCACACTTTCTACAATTTTGTCAAATATTTAAAGGGTTATTTCAATGTTTTATATCGAGATATTTTGTAGCATACATAAATTTTCTTGCATGATATTAACGTTAGATGTATCCTAGTGGATTCCAACGTGCATTTTGGAATCTGAAATGTGAAAATCAGGATTATCACCATTTAGGGAAGGAAAGAAGGTGACTGCATGAATCCTCATGCACTACTTATATTATGTGAACAGTGTCCCTCATCTCCTCATCCTGAGGTGGTCAGGGAGGGGACCATGCAGTCCCTCCCTACATGTACGTCTGTTCCAACGATACAAAGGGAGGGGCCATAAGGACCACCCATCCCACATCTACACACAGGATCTCTCCAAGTCACAAGGTTCTAGACACATGTAGTTTTGAATGGATACTACTGCTGCATGATACATGTATGTATGCTTGTGAGATTTCTGCCGGTTGACATGCAGTTAAGGCACTGGGTAATCCCTTAAAATGTGATGTCAGTCCTGTGTTGATTGGACCAATGGGATGGTAATGACTCGCAAATATCATCAGGCTTTATCTTAATTTCTGGTATTTCACAGGATTCCTCACAGGTAGTCCATTCCACTCTGATATATCTAATTAACCCATGCATCACACAGAGGAGCTAATGCTAGTGAATTGGTTTTCGACAGCCAAGTTGATATGGGATGGACTTGCAGCGTTGGGCTTCAGTAATCCAAACTGAGTGGCAGAAGTTGATGAAACCGTTTGCCAGCAATCAGTGATTCCTGGACCTTCTGCAACCTTGGTGAAGCACTTCATGGCACTTGGCTGATTTGCCTTCTAGATCAGGGAAGAAATTGACAGGAGTAGCCTGTGGGCTGAGAGAAACAACCACATCTTATAATCAGTCCGGGTATTATTTGAGGAACTCGGTTTCCTCAGCAACGTTCCTCCTCTCCCCACTGTATAATCTGTGACTAGTCACTCCCGTGTTTCTGATCGTCAAAGCCTTCAAAGATAATAACAACCTGATAACTCGCGGATGTTCGATCAGAGAGATATCTGAATGAGTCGACAGACAATTGTCTCAATCACAAACATCTCTCTTGCGGCATTATTTCTCATTCTGTGTACGAACAGCAGTTCATCCCATGTTCCTCGGACAATAGGGCCACGCAACAAAGACGCGCAGTCACAGTCGAAGATTCAAAGCTTGTGTATACATCGGTTGTCATGGTTACACATCTTTCTAGCATTTGACTGATTGTTGGTTGATTTTGTCTGTTTGCAGGTGAAGCGAGTGAGACAAGAAAGTGACACAGATTTTGGCAAAAATCACAGGTGAGTGCCACCCCTTTTCCATCTCCAAATTTAACCCTTTTGGGTTCTGGCCATGGCAGTAACTCCTGGATGCTGTTGTGGGATGTGGTGGTGAAGTATCAGTAGGACCCCACCCCCGTAGTAGGACCCCCCCCCCCCCATTGGTTGGGCGGGCTCTTCGGTTACTGACTGACAGTATTAGGGAATGTCTGAAGCTGGGCCTAACTGATCAATCAGATCTCTAACATGTTTTGGTTTGCCTGCCAGATGAGTGCAAATGTGCAAAATCTCTGCAGAAATCCAAGATGGCTGTCAAAACTCTCTCTGTGAGCAGACGGATAAAAACCCAAAACATGTTGATCAAAATCATCGTTTTCTGCTTTTTCCGCTCGCAGTGACAAGTCTGTTTTCCTGTCGTAGTTCTCAAGAAACAATAGAGTCATATTCTATGCAGATGTTATGCTAATCTTATTCATCAAATCAGAGGGGTGGAAAAACTGTCTAAACGTTTCCACCGCTGTGTGTGATCGTCAACATTTTAAGGACTGGTTATGAATAAGTCACAACCTGCCGTGACCTCGTACAGTACACGGCCAGAGCAGACGCCTTGTACGAGGATTTGGATGAATGTATGTCATTGCGATTAATGTCCATGTCTGTCACTAGGTGGTGTTCTGACTTATCTGTGTGTGGTTTGGCGATATCATCATCCCTTGTCAATGTAAGTCAATGATTTCATTAAAACTGCTGTGACAGAGGTTAAGACAAGTTTTCTGAACCTTCCTGGTCTCAATCTATATGGTAATATCCAACACACCTCACTGACTTGAAGCATAATTGAACAGTTCACTTGGAAGCAAAAGAGAGAGTTGGTAAATCGTGAGGACATGGCGGTATGACCTCTGACCTAGTCGGGAGATGCCAGTCAATGTGACATTTCTGCTTGCAATAGGAGCAGTCAGCCGCACTGCATGTATTGCCAAAAGATGGCAGCAAAGTTCTAGCGGACCAATACACAGGAAAATCCACGTGATTGGTGCTCAATCAAGAATGAATGGGTCTGCTATATGCATTAAATTGGGCCGTAGTGACACCTATTGGTCAACTCACTGACAGCTCCTAGTAGATTCAGGTTTAGACACATTCCTCAGGATTTGGTCAGTAGTTATCTGCGTTGTTTTCTGATTTGTGAAAATGTGATTGTGACATTTGATGTTAAACATGGCCCAGATTCCTTGAATATAACTTGTAATCAAGGTTTACTCATCTGGTCATGCATTAAGAAAAGAGAGCTCATCCTGTTTATCCAACCTGCAGGGGGTCAATGCTTATTGATGAAAGTGGTACAATATGGTTATTATTAGTCCCTTATAGGTTGTGGACCCTGAATTAGGGTTGTCTGTCCATTTTCATCAGACGGTGTCTTGACCTCACCAGGGGGTGTTGTGTTTGCCTCATTCACTTCCTGTCAGAATTTAGGATAAGACCCTTGAAGAAAGGTTAAACGTGAGATAAGGGAATGATCACAATTCTTTTACAAGCACTGATATACTCTCAGAAATATTCCATCTCTCCAACATTTCTATTGGATTGTCTTCATCAAAAGGCAAAAAGTTATTTGTAAAAGTTATTTGTAAAAGACTATATCTTCTGTTTTTCTTGACGCACGTAAAGTGTTGACGATGTCACATAGCGAACACGGAAATACATGGTATTATTCTTCAGCCTCCCGGTCCAATCATCTCAGCTGCATCTGTCTATAGATGGCATTATAAGACCCCATTGAACACGGAACAATCGTGGATTGTTATGAAACTGCTCCTGCCAGCATGGGACCATTGAAAAACTTTCCTCCTGCACATCTGGCTTTAAACCAATGTTGGTTTACGATACAAAGACCGCGAGGTTGTGCTGCCTAAAAATGGACTCCCCTTTGTACACGCTATGAAAATGTCTATTCGTTTTGAAATTATGACATTGCTAAGACAACCTGGCCATTAAGTTAACAAGGAATTCCTCAAAACATTTCATATGTGGGTAGAGGGGACATCTTTAAGAAGTTGTTGTCCCATCCTCTTTTCTTTGTTGTGGTACTTGTCCTGGGATGGAAAGCATTCTTTAGATAGAAGGCGGAGAGTAACGGCATATTGGTAATTACATAGCGTGGTATATCCTATGCCGATGTGGTTTGTATGAAGACCGCGATTTGTCATCGTGTACGAAATGTACAAGCTTATTCTCCTCATTAACCCATTCACTACCAATGCCGAGTTTGTCAAAAATGAAAATATGTAAAAAAGCTTAAAATGCACCTGAAAACTACAACACAGTCATTCATTCACTTTCTGATGAATACCTATGTGACTGGGTTTCTAAGAGTTAAATTTCAAGATAATTTTAAGGAAAGGGTTAAAAAAGGGTGGCACCAAATTTCATAAAAGGTGCAAAAATCTTCTAAACCAGCTATAACTGAATGTATTCTGGTGCCTGTCAAATGGGCTTCTGTCTCCTCCAGTCCCTTTCAAAAGCAACATGCTCGGTCATCCTCCTCTGAGATTTGTCCAACATTTTCAAAGCCATACCTTAACTTTGGGGGAACCTTTCTGACACTGAACTGAAATTTCATCCATGAAAACTGAGTCTTAATCATATCTGTTTTAAACATCAATCAAGCTATTGTTGATATAATGATACTTGGCTACAAATTTCCCAATCAGTCCATTAAATATGATACTAGGACATTAACACACATAACATCATCTTCAACGTAACATCATCCAAAACAAAGGATGTCAGTTCGGTCATTGTTCAAGTCGCAAAGTCCTTTGAATTATTTTCAAACCACATCAAAGCTGTGCGTTTCTTGTAACTGTTCGAGCAAATTTTGTAATAATCCTGACAAAACATCAGAGAAAAGACGTGATTCCCTCCAAAAATTACCTTCCAAAGTAATTAGGCCAAAATTAACATCAATAAGTTTCATTAAAGTTCGTTGTGTGATGTTTGGAAAACATTTGTTGGCACTCTGAGTAACATGAACCGACTTTACCCAACAATGAATGAAAACTTCAGATGACAATACAGAACATCGTCTGCACTGATCCACTATTATAATATCGGCAATAGTGAGGTCTTAACAAAACGAGAATTCACTCGATGCATTTCATTATATTCAAATTTGTCTTTCTATCAACAAGAAAGAACCGTTGTGTTAAACCTCAGAAAGAATCGGCATATTAATCTGTGACGAACTCTTGGGATTTGCGGGAAATTACATTTTGACGAGATTTGAAATTATATTTCCGCGCGTATGACACCTGACAAGTTACCTGTCAGGTGTGATTATGTTACGGTATCAGGAGGCGCTGGGAAATGCAGGATTTGGGGGCCGAATACACATCGTTATTAACATCCGTGTTAAATGGGACTTGACACACCTTCCCATGATGCCTCTGATTTAATGAAACAGGTTCCGCTATAATTCATTTTGGGATGTTCATCTTGGGCGGTGCTCAGCACAAGCAGGAGAGGTTCTAGATGGATTCACCGATAGGGCTAACTTGTTGAGGGTTGAATTAAATGTATCAATATTTTGGTTCTCTGTATAATACAGTGATGAGACTTTAGTTTTCCCACGTGGTGCTCCATGGGTGGGTATCAATAGTGTCTTCTCCAACTCTCTCCTGGCTGTGATCCTTCATGGGCTGCAGAGGCCTCATCTTCCCAAAGGAGCAGTCAGCCACGCGTATTGCCAAAAGATGGCAGCAAAGTTCTGGTGGATCAATACACAGGAAAATCAATGTGATTGGTGCTCGATCAAGAATGAATGGGTCCGCTAGATGCATTGAACTGGGCCGCAGTGACACTTATTGGTCAACTCACTGACAGCTCCTATACAAGGAGGCTTCCATCCGGGGACCAAGGGCCATTGGCTCATCATAAATACTACCGGTACACACACCGTAGTTGGTACAAGGCTGCCATGTTTGATAGACTTCAGTGCAGCGCAGTCCCTCGCAAAGTATTGTACATTTGCATGCTAAATATAGTCTCTTGCATTCCAGCCAGGGTCTTAAGATTGTTTTCGTGGGTGAGATGTATCAGACAGTGCCCAGTAAATCTGCTGCATGAAATCCCTGATAAAAGATGTAAACAGAAGCTTGTCTGCTTGTTTTTCCGACTAAATCCTCTACCTGTAGTTCTGTCAAGTTTGTCTCCTCGTCTGCTGAGTAGAGGGGTCCCCTGTCCACAAGTCATTAGACTTATCCGACATATTGATAAGAAGGCAATGTTTTATTAAAGGATACGGATGCCAGCAATCCCTTCGATCTGAATTTTTGATAAACGCCAAGCCCTATGAGAATGACGATAATGCGTTGCTATTCCGCTAATCCCCTCTGATTTTCGAGGTGCATTAGTGTCGGGTTACCGAGATACAAAGCGGACATATTGGTAAAGTCCTGTGCGTTTATTACTCACTGATAATCACGACAATCCTCAAACAATGCCCGCCTTAGAACCAAGACAAGAGATGCCGTCTTCTGGAATGCTATTTTTTGATCGTCATGACGATCAGCTTATTCGGAGGAAATTTCTGAAGAAAAGATTATTCGAACCCATTCCTGGCGAGGAAATGAATTGGCTTTCCAATGTTTAGGTTGTCATCGGCAATTCTCAATGCATTTTGAAGACAAGGTGTTGGAACAGTCGTGGAAAAGTTCAGCATTGAATTTACCGGGTAGTTAATTACTACATGTACTTTAGCTTCCTTACATTTCTCAGATGTCTTCTCAACTAGTTTCCATTCTTATTTTCCAGATCAGATCTCCAGACATCATCGTTACCCAGCCCTAACCATCCAGATCCTGGCAGCAGCAGCAGTTCCCCCCTCCCACCTCATATCGTAGAAAATAATAACCTCAACACAAATGGAAATGCCGACGGTATGTTATAGCCTCAAATTGTTGTGTCTGTTGGTCGTAGCTGTCACATTCTGAAGGGCATTTTGCATAATGCTAGTCAAAGGTCCATCGTCAGTCCGTTCAGAGGCAATAACTTGGCATCATTGGGTACCTTGGTGAAGAGTTCACCATATTCTTGTTGTTTCAGATAATTTGGCATCATTGGGTACCTCAGCGGAGAGCTCTTACAGCAGTACCAACTCGTGGGTGATGTCACAGGTACACGGTGATAACTCAGTCCAAGGTACGTCATACTCTGATTGGGGGCACTGAAGTTTTTCACGCAGATAACTGTGTTGGAGATGCTGAAGCCTAATGAAATAACGATTCCTTGGAAAGCTCTAGAGGAACACTTCCCATTTTCATCTGAAATCTCTGATTCAAGTTATCTGGTCAATGATGCTGTATACTTCACCAACATGAATGACGGTCACAATCAATAAGGCTAGATTATTGCTCCCTGTCACCTCGGCTCCTGCTCTTGCTAATTAATTGCAATTAGCCATTAATTAGCTGACTTAGTTCAGTCATTCTTGCCGTACCTGTATATAGATGAACCTCAGTCAACTTTAATAAGTACCTGTCCTTATCTCTCACGTTAATTAATACTCGTTAAGTAACCGAGCTGCGGGTAATTAGATTAGATAAGAATATATATGCCAGTGAATAAAGACCCACCATGATTGAAGATTTGTAAACTTCCGATAAAATCGTGCGTGATGAATGCTGCAGTGATGTGGCGATTGACAAGTGACGGTAAAAATCGAACATGGTGAATTCTGTTCTATTGGTGACTAGCTGTGTTTTATTGACCATAACATACGCAGCTGAAATGATTTTATGACGCACTAATGAGAGACTGCTGAGGTCAGGGTTTTTTCGCTTCCTGCGTGACCAGGATTTTAACCCTCCTTAGCAGTGAAAATCAAGAGAATTTTGTGTTCATACATCTTTAGATATTACTCGTGACTACGCTTTGTACGACCAGAGCTGGTTTTGCTCTGAATGTAAACAAGAAAACCACCAAACCTCAGCAGACTACATGTCGATCACTAAAGCCTGGCATGTTTCTGATACAAACATCATAATTCCTCCTAATCCTCCTTTGCCTGGAGAGTTCCAACTCTGTGGCGCGACCGACCGTCTCATCTTGCATCCTCCGCGGTGATTATGATTTTCCTCTTCATTCCTGCCGGCAGCCTATCTATGATTTCAACGACCTTGTCCAGTCGTACTCGTAATGATGCCGTATCATCGCGTCACCTCCAACCCTGGTCATCCTGCTGTTATTTAATTGCCCCACCCCGGTCACATGGGAGGTAGGCTCATTAAGCCTCCAATTATGCTGCTCTTCAGGTGGGAATTGTGAAATGGACGTTTTCGCTGAGCGTATTGTCGGATGCACGGCCATCGTTTCAATCAATACATTTGAGGAGGAAATATAATGAAGTATTGCGGGCCTTTTCTGGTCGTCACAACAGTTCTAACGGATGACCGAATGTTTACATCTGCTCTGTGAACTCACTACATCCAATGAATACAACTCTCAAAACTCAATCAGTCGAGAATTCACAATGTATGGTGTCAGCTGAAGCAACCTAGGGCCTTCAAACTTGCCATGAGGAATGTATCACAAACTGTATCATATGAACAGAAGAAGACGTACACAGCAGATTTGGGGACTCTCATTGGGTTACTACACTTAAAAAGTTAGCTGACCATCTTTCTCATGGAAGTAATTGCGAATAAGTGTGTTAGGTATAATATCCATGCCTTTTCCAGTCAAAAAGGAACCTCTTGATAGTAGTCCGGCTGACTCGCCATTTGATGCTGAAAGTCTCGAAGATTTAGTCCAAGGTGTGTGAAGCATGTCATTGCATGCATCAGCTTGATTCAGAGTGAAGTCTCCACTACTCACACCAGCGCCTTAGATCACTCTGGTGCATGCACAGATCACTCCAATTCATGCCCTAGATCACTCTGGTGCATGCCAAGACAGTTCTAATTCATGCCAGGTCACTCTGGTGCATGCCTAAATCAGTCCCGTGCATGCCCAGATCACCTCAAGTCATCTTTGCATGATTCAAAAATGAATTCAAAAGCAAGTGAAATGAAAAGCTGTACTTATGAGCAGATCTCATAAAACGAGTTCCCATTCATGGCATGATCTTACGGATTGGAAAGAATGCTGCATGAAAAATTCTATATCAGCATGCGGAACACAATATTGAATACTGATGCTTCATTTGCCTTGTTATTATGTGATTCTGAAGGTCTTAGCCTTGGGTGCGAGCTGTCTGACGGTGTGATCCAATGTTCTGAGGGTCTTAGCCTTGGCTGATGGTGAGATGTACCTTTGGAGACTAGATCATGGAAAGTTTTCTGATTGTAACAATGTCTTTGGTGGCCATCGTTGAGGAATCTGATCAAAGACATTCGCCGTTCAGCAATGCATTATTCAAATTGTCCTCTCATCATCTGCTAGAAACCATTTTCATTGCGATTATCTCCCAATTGGAAGGACCGTTTGGTAATCATCGACGGATGGATAAAATTACATGTTACTGCTCGGTCGAGTCTTAACACTGCACATAAGCAGACGGTATTGATTGGTTAAGAGTGTACGTTGTTTCCTATGGATGCCCCTTAACATTCTTACAACCTTTAATAGTGGGTGTTAAAGATTTAATGCATGTTAATTTCTATTCCTTAAAACTTGCATGGCAACAGTAATTAAATGATGCTGACTGGCCTGATGAATGTTGAGTTTTGGTATCTTTGGCTGTAGGGGAGGTCAGAATCTTTCGGTGCTGTGAACGGTTGTACCAAAGATGTTAAAAACAGAGCAAAGCAATGTGAAAATATCTTGTCGCGATACCCTTACGTGGTGTAACAGGGACGAAACAGTGAAAAAGAGGTACAACCGCTCATGTCGCCTCCAAGTTGCATTAGTTTGCTGGTTCCTGAATACTAGGTTCCTCTCTAAAGCTACCTCAAGAAATTCTGACTACACTGCCTTTTGACAGATGAATTTTTTGTTTATAATCACAAACTAAATCTCGTTCAATGCCCAGATCAATCCTTAATCCATCATCTCAAATGATAATTGATTCGTTACTGACAGGACCCTAATCGTCTAATTAATTTCTCTTCAGATCAGTCGAAGTCTAACAGTAATTACGGAAATTCGTCAAATTATTACGGCAGGTAAGGAGAAGCTTTCTTCTTTTCTGAACTTTTCTTAAAAGTGAACATCAAGATTCATGCAGTGGGTTGAAAGCTCAATATGGCTTCTACATATATGTACATCACAGTCAGCATGCACACAAGCTGCCAGTTGGAAATAATTCTCATAGTCCGCAGGTTACCAGTACAAACATATGAACACCATTTAAGGCGGCTTCACAGAATGTTTTATTTTCTGACTGCTGACGGGAATGAAACTATCCTTTCCTTGCTCCTCATGTCGATTTCACTCTTTCAGTGTACATCCCACCACAACCTCGAGCAGTGAAAGCAGTACAATGCAGGCTTACCAGCCAATAGGAAATCAGGGTGGCAGTGCATTTAACCTACAAAATGCCAGCTTCTATAGTGCGCAGACGGGCCAGAGCGCCTATGGGATGCTGCAAGATGCGTATGGAATGTCTGGAGATGGTGAGTAACCTTGACCTTGACCGTTGACCTTCAGGATGATCTGACCTCCAGAGGGGTCTGGTGTCTCATTACACTAAGTCACCCAATGTTGTCTGTAAAGCCAATATTGTTGAATTTCCACATAGATCTTGATTCTAGCCTTTAGTATGCATCAATAGTGCAAGACGTTGTCAAAATCTCATGGAAACATCTTCACTGGATAACAAGAGTCTCAAGATGTTTCATCCCGATGATGACCACGTAGCACGCTGCCTCAAGGTCGCTAAACCGTCTTCAGACCCTTGCTAAGGCTCCCAAACATTTCCATGGCTGACATTAAGTGCTTTTCGCGGTGTCCGCCATTTACAGACCTCATTACGATTAGCTGGCCTGATTTATCCAACGACAGCTGCCTACAAGTGCCTTGGGCTCGTGGATGGTCCCATAATGAATTTTACATTAGCCTGTTTTATTCCGATTTATGTCTTTCTGGCAATGACTTGGCACAGATTAAGCCCCTTCACGTCAATAACGTCCTCCACTTCCAGTTGGGTTTGTTAAAATGCAATAAATGCGGCTAAATCAATGGGCTCGTTCACTCGAATTATGCAAATTAGGTCAACAACCCTCGACAATTATGAGCATGCTGAATTCACATGCGAATCGTGTCAATGGCTGACATAACACTTCACTTTCCCTTTCATCACACCTAATAGTTTGACTTCAAAAGACGGCCATTGCCGACATGAACGTTATTAAACTCTACAGCACTGGATTAGTACTACCGCATCAAACCACTCAAGGGGCTTTTCACAGTCACGAGGCTGCGTTTCACTCTTTGTTAGCGGAGGTTGGTGAATGCCGGGAATGAAATTTTTAAAGATTAAAATACCAGAGGTATTCGTACTACCTTTGTGATGATGAGGAAGAGTGATTTTTGTAGCGAGTTGGGTGAAAAAGCACGATAACTCTTGATACCAGGGATTGTTGTAGTGAATGTTGTTTATAGGTAGTCAGTATCTTGATTTCTTCTTGGTTTTACTTTCCAGTCAAGTTAAAACAGCAGGGAAGTCAGGGGAGTGCGTACCTACCGTACGGGTCATCGTTCAACGCCACAGCTGGCCAATCAGGACAGAGTCCTTACGCCTACGGCAGCGGTATAAATACAGGCCTCTCGTCATCCAACTCTACTGCTAATGTGGGTGCCTTTAGTTCAGCACAACAGGTCAGTATAGAGGAAGGGGAAAATTTCAAGATGGAATGAACTGATGTGTGTTTACAAGTGCAGGAACTGCTTGTGAAGGGAACCAGTATATTCCATCGTAACCCTCTAGACTCAAGACAATCTTTGCTTACTCTGCTTAGTAAAACAGCTTACAATATCATTTTAACCCCTTCTTACCACCTTGGTTTCCTTTCCAGGGTATTGGATATGGTGCATACACAGGTTCCTATGGCCAATCAGGGGCCTATCCGTATTATGCGCAGGGTTATAGTCCGTACATGACAACGACGAGTTCGAGCCTCTCCACAGCAACGACGGTACCTTCGACACAGACGTATCAACTGGCAGACTTACCGCCAGCGTCCTCTGGTGAGTGATATGGAAGTTTTTCATTCTCCGTGTAGGACACTGGAATTTTCTTCTGGAGATGGCGGCTCCAAGATCGCCTTCAGGCATCACATGACCTGGGTATCGGCAATCATAGTACCCCATCTATTGGCTGATGTCAATATTGTCCACGTCGACTTAATATCAAATATTCAGTTCTTGGAGTAATTCCCAGTGACAGTTTGTAGAGGAGTGATTAACATCTGTGGACTGTTCACTCCGTAATTTAATTGAAATTCACTAAAATGTCATTATCAAGAAAACGCTTGAATGCGATCCCTGGTGAGCTGGTTACATTGATTGAGACAGACAGTTCAGATATTCTGATTTGATCGTTAAACGGTCACTGCACGTTGGTGAAATGAACAAAAGGTGTGTCTTTGAATGTGTTCGTCAGTTCAAATGTGGGTCGCCAAGAGTCGTGCAATGGTCACATAGGTGACTGTCACCTCTGAGGTTCCAGATTCGATTCCCAGTCAGACCTGCCCTTCATAGTCTGGACGCAAAACCCCGAAAAGGGGCGTAACCCCCTTTTCTCTGATAACAGCAGTGTTTTGATATTTTCTGAATATTTGGGGGTAGGCGAATCAGAATCCGCCGGGTGCCACCGCGTCACCCTTTAGCGTTTTGAGAAAATCCCGTTTGAACTTCAAAATGTTACTGTTATCAGATTTGAAGGGGTTACCGGGTTTGCATCTAGACTATCATGGTGATAGAGAGGGTGAATCTCTTTGACAACAACACTGCTTAGTTTCTGCATTTTCTCAGGGCACTCTGGTTTCCTCCTGCTTTACACAAAATTCAGCCAATGTTCTCTATACAGCTAATAATGCCGTATTTGGCACTCTTGATTCAATACTTAAAAATAAAGGAGTGAACTCAAGATCACAACCAAATTTGCAGAAGTACATTACCTTTAAGAACATTAGCTGAAATATTTATGTCTTCTAGTACATGTCTGTTCCATTAAGATTAGAATGTGGTTACACATACACTATGTAGAGCGTTGATGGTGTATTTTGGGGACTAGTCAAGCTGAACTCCCTCACCACTCATACAGCCATCACCGACTTAACATTATGCAAGATAGCATGAGAGCTCGTGAAGGAAGTGAAGGAAGTGCCGAGTACTGGTTAAATTCACCCTTCGTTGTTGACGATATGAGTGGTATTATGAAGTACACTTCAAACGTCAAGATTGGTGATTTGGATTGTTACTGAGATCCGCCTCATGTGTTCCAGTCCATCCAGGAACCTCGGGACAATGTGAATTGTTCTTGTTTTTGTTAGCATTGATATGATTGATATAAAATGATGGCCGTCATTTACTCATTTCGTCATTGATTTTAGACTCTGATATTGTTTGGGGTGATATGAGGGCTTAAAGGGACAATAGGCAAACTCAGTTATCCCTTGTGTCGCCACTCATCCATGGCCAGCAGTTTGCTCATCATCAGGCAATTTAATCGTTGAACTTAGAGCCTGATCTGGTAGCTTTACATAGGTGTAAATTACCAGTATGTCATGCAGGAGGAAACCAGAACTCACGGAGAAACCCTGCACCATCAGAATGTCACCCTTTTTATTACGGTACACACGAGTAGCGTCAGATTGTCTTGTACCCACAATATCAAGGGGGGCAAACCTTGGTGATTCTATTCTGCCACTCTGACAACCGAGATAAGGATTGTTCCTTTACATTGGTGGCAAAGACATGTGCATCAACATGTTGTGAGCGAAAAAATAAAAACTAGGCCTGAGCTTGCAATTTATTCAAGTGTTAGACAAATGTTTAGATGGAGTCTAAAAATATTAGAAAATTGTCTCTAAAGTATCCAACCAACAGGTCAGGATAAACCTTCGATTGTTTTCCTTTTGTTTGCATGTTATGACTTCTGAGCTGGAAAAATACGTCTGCTTGAAATGTGATCAGCGTTCATTATCAAAGGTTGTGTGTATTACCTTGGTAAATGTTGCTGAATACTGTCGACTAATTTACCTTCTGCCCTTAACGTTTCCTGAAAATTCTTCGAGAACTTGCTCCAGATATTCTCCGGCAGCCATCTGAATAATGTAGCACATGTTTTCTAATGCAGAGGGTAGTGTTCTTACCCGGGTATTTTCAGCAAACACGTCCAACTTCCTGAACCTTGTAAACCCTTCAAAAAGTGACAATAGTCACAGAATCTCAGCATTAATGTTATCGTATGAAGCTCCATAGTCTCATCTCTTGTTATCTGTCTCGCTGTTGAAACATAATTAATTTCTATTCAATTGATTGATTTCCGGTGATTCTTCCACAATTCCTGTCTGTTGTCCCTCGGCACACACACCACACAATTCCTCTTTACGTTCAACACTTCTTCTTTCACATTCCTGACAAAGTTTTTATTAAGGGAAACTTCCATCATTTCCTGTCATTGTGTCCCACAAGGAGCACCTTTTACTCCCATGTTGACTTACATCTGCTGTTCTCTTTAATGCTGATGGAATTCTAAATGGTGAATCCTTCTTTTCAGTGCTCAGGATATTTCCTGTGTCCAAACTGAATAAAAGATACAGGACGATTCTTTCATTATTCATTATTATTCATTATTTGGATTTATCGTAACTGCTGAACCAAGGAGAGATGGGTGACGTGTAACAGCTGTTATGTGACACAAGCACCTAGCTGTTTGGTGCTACTTACACAGAGTGACACCTTCTTGGATGGTGCTAAAAAGAGTGTCACCTAGTATGCAGTGTTACGTGAGACACACAAATATTTCCATTATCATTTTGGTTTTGTATTTTGGCTATACCTATACTATATCTTTTCAGAAATCCCAAAAGCGATACCTAAAGGTACATATGATTTATCAACTTCATTAAAACATGCAAAATTAAGTGTTCAGTATCTCAATCTGTCATGACAGCTTACTGTGCTGGTTAGAGTTGGGTATGCGCCACCCATCCCTGCAGAGTCTTGGTTCAGTTGATGTTTCATCCAACATTGTGCAATTTGTCCTCGTTACATCTGCTGATTATGCGTACTAGGCCTATGTGGCAATCCTCATATGGGTACGTCCCTGTCCTAACTATATTTTGACATCTTTTCTTGTTGCAGTGGACGCATTTTCCACATCAATACCAAGTCCATCACCGCCCCTGAAACCAGAAAACGGCAGCCCTCGGGGTAGGGGCAGGGGAGGTCGAGGACGAAGACAGAACAACCCGTCCCCGGGGCCAGAAAATGACCTTGAACGAGTATTTATATGGGACCTAGACGAAACAATCATTATATTCCACTCACTTCTCACAGGATCTTATGCACAACGATATGGGAAGGTAGGTAGCCAGTTTTGTTCTTATCATGTTGTAATTTTTTGTCCCCTAAAATGATCGTATCGACACTGGTAGAAACCGGCGGACCTTATAACCTCGAATACTGCTGTGTTCTTCCAAAAACTCCCTCAAACTGATATGCTGAGCATCACATCTATGTCATAGCTTGACCAGTGTATTGGGATATTGCCATTGCCACCCATCGGGCACATGACCACTGAGAACCAGCTCATAGTTTTATATGGGTTGCCAGTCTCGTTTTCATACAAAAATAAAGAATTTGAAACATGAAAGATTCCTTTGACAATCGTCATTCCATCATTACTTTGGCAAGACTTTGCTGTTGAGAGAGAGAAATGATGAGAGTGCCTCTCACGCTGACCCCAAAGACACGCGCGACTGATCTCAACGATCTCATCATTATTTTTCCATTCGACCAACGACATGTCTTTGCCGTTGTAATACGTAACCCAAAACCGGGCAATTCATGAAGGAGACTATCCATAAATGTTTGGATGTACTCATTAGGGCAGGCAAACGAGAGAATCATTAAGCGGCTTACACGATAAGCCGGAGTTTGTGCAAGTATTCAGCCTCCATTTAGGGATTTGTCGTGTTTTCTCAATGGTACCAGCGCTCGCCATTGTTCCATCGATGAGGCGTCTCCGATTTCTTCATGAATATGCCATGAGAAACACTTGAGCCAGATCGGCTGAAAGAAACGGCGACGGCACATTTGGGAATTCCTTTCGATTGTTTATCCTTATTTTTCTGCGAGGGTGCACTTTTGATATCGCCTGAACGGAATTTTTCTCTCCTCCTTTTTGAGATTTTCCTATTGGATTTGTTTGAGAGAAAAGCGGCCGTTCTTTAATTATCTTCACCTTTACTTAATCCTGTCTTTGTTTTAACCCTATGGGCCCATCCAGTTCCCATTTTTCACAACAGATTCATTATTGGATTATCATGAAAGAAGAATTTTCTATCAGCGACAGATTCATGCTCAGAATAATGGTTCACAAACAGAGGGCGGGCATTCTTCGGCCCCCCCCCCCCCATGAGGGTAAACGTGGCAAATGATGAGGACTTCCTTGGCCTTGTGGTTTTCACGTTATCGTCACCACAAATGGAAGTGATGCAATTTTCAGACTATCAAGCAGCATCTCCTTTTCTATGCCTTTGCCTGCTTGCATATGGCAGACCTCGCCATAACCAGGCCTCCACGTGCAGAGCAGACCTCTTGCCTGCCTCTGACTCTACTGGAAAGTTTCTTGTGTGTATTTTCGTATGGAAAACTGTGGCAACCAGAAGGTTAACATTTATCTGTGAATCATATGGCACAGCACTGTGAGTGTGCAATGATCCAAGCATTCCATCACCAACAGTAGACTACCACCAGGCTGACCTCTGACTTCACAAACAAACCATGTTGGTTTTCTTCCCGTTTTACTCTCTATCAACATCCTGCGTGGAATGTGTTTATAGAACGTTCAAGTCAATGTCAACTTTGTCCAATGAAAGCTCTATGGGATCCTGATAAAAAATACACTGGTGAAGTTAATGTTTGTCTTCACAAAATGTCAAAGTGTCATTATCTATTATGCCACCAGTGTGGTGTGGCGCCACTGTCTATTGACTTCCATGAAAATTAGTAGAGTGAATTCTATTCCGCATGAATTGACTCTCTCAATCCCATCATGGCTGTTTCTCATTCACCCTGTGTCCACCTTGTAGTACCCACTCATGTTCTTCCTTCATCCTCAATATCCCAGGCCTTGTAGCCTCTTAATTCTATGTTCCGCCAATCTCTAAATTGGGTCCAGTGAGTGGATCTTGGATTCTGCCGGCAGGTGAATGTTTTGGTTGGGATGAGGAATCAATGAAAAAGATATCAGAATGTAAAAGTAGAAGGATTTGAGGCGAGTTCACCGATCATGTAGGCCTACATTTCCATGCAATGGTATCGCTAGGCGATCACTTGAAGAATGGTCCTACGAGGGAGACTGAGATGGAGGATTCTTCAAAACCAATCCATTGATTACCCAAAAGAAGGAAAGAAATAAAAGTGGAAAATAAGAAATGGGAAATTCTGCACTTTTGTGCAAATTTTACAATTTCTCAAATTGGGGTAAATTTTTTTCCCATTTCGAGAAATATTGCCCAAAAAATCAGACAAAATGTCATGTCATTTTAAGAAAATTTCTCAAAATGGGAAAAAATTTTATCCCAATTTCAGAAATTGAAAAATTTGCAAAAAATTCCTAAATTTCCCACTTCTTACATGTATTTTCCACTTTTATTTCTTACTCCCTTCCAAAAATTCATGAGTGGAATCAGGAAATGGGGAGCGCCAATTGGTCATGTGAGACTGATGGAGCAGACGCGACACCTATAGAGGCTCATTGTTCGAGAGATGCGGTTCACCAAGCACGGCCAATCACACCTTGAATCGTCATGAATAATAGGTGGCGTCGGTGTACTATCAGTTCAAACCCACGCGTATATTCTCGCGTGGTCTGCGTGATCGGGGTTCCCTATTAGAAAGAGGGAAAAACTGTTCATTACGAGCCCACACTGGAGGCAGCTGTGGTTTGTTCAAGCCTTGACATCTGTAGATAGAAATGTTTAGATTCATAGCAAAGTTTGTCTAACTTCCACTTTTTGATTGACTGCTTGCTTTATCATTGATGCATTAACTCAAATAGAGCAATCTTTGGAAAAAATGTCCTGGTTTATACCAAGCTGGGTTGCCAGGTGTCCATTAGATACAATGGCAACGGCTTTCAGTTGGTCAGAATCCTTCCTATGTAAGCCTACATTTTGTCTGTAGGGCTGTGGGCTGCAGTGATCGTTTTACTGGAAATGACCTGTGAAAAAATGACCAAAAATGCTTTAGATTTGACACTCTGAACAGTTTGCAATGGTAAGCTTCCCATTTCCAAGCTCAGGTGATAATTTATGATCTGTTTTCACAGATAGCGATCCAGTAACAACTGATAATTGGTGTCAAAGCCATCAGGTGGACTGTTGGCTCCTCATACCCCATATATCACCCTTTGGTCGCTGAGTCTGACCCAACACAAGTTGAGCGCAAGTGCATATACATAGATCTACTTGTGTGATATACTGTAAAAACAGTCAGAATTAGATGCATCCAGATGCTACCTTACTCTCTCCATTTGTTGTCAAACTTGACGTGGCATCGACTTTGTGACTTGAAGTTCATCATAATTTGACTTTTGGTACAATTTTGGCAATGGAACTTTGTGTGTTCACTTGTTGCAGGCTGCTTGTTGCCACTGTGCATGTACCTCATAATATTGATGTCAACATGTCACTGGCCTCACCTTATCACCCACCATCACCATATATCAGAGTGATGGATTGTTTGTTTATATAGGGGAACACCGCCATCTCGAACTGGGCCGCCCATATGCCAAACCAAATAATACTGATGTACAAGTATAGTTATCTTAATTGAAATCTTAATTGTTTGGGTCTGGGAGAATTGCTTTAATCTGTCTTTAATTTTGACAAATGGAGTCGTCCCATTTCATCTGAGGGGTGTACTTAAGTTGCTGTGCCTTCTTGCACCAGGTCCAGGACCCGACACGACACGAGACAAATTAGGGTATAACCCTAATTAGGGGTTATAACCCTAACCCAATCCTACTGTCTCGCATCAGGTCCCTGTGCCTTCTTGGCCCATTTCGTGTCCCCCTTCATGCAAAACATTTTTGTGTAGAATGAGGCCTAGCAATCTGGAGTTGTGGGTGAAACCTAACTTCATTCATGAAAGATGTAGAGGGATGTAGTTTGTATACCCTTTGTTGCTCTGAACATGCATTTCACATCAACAGCATTGTCCATTTCACTGAGGTATGAATTTTCCCAGCCTTTGACTGCCACTGTGAAGGTACATTGTCCATCACCACAGCAACAATCTCCACCACAGAAGTCTCTTCACTTACCCTGTGGTGGAGAGTGTTACCAGGGAGCTGGCAGGTGAAATCATCTGCCTGGTCCAGCCCATAGTGACCACCTGAAATCTAAAACAGTGGCGACACCCTGCTGTGGATGGTGTTTTTAGAGGAAATCGCTAAAATCTCTGTTATGTCATTCATTGGTATTATGTCACTCGTCTAGACTAAACTTAAAGGTGAACTTGTCAATTTGAGCAAGAGGAAAGGTCAAGGTCAGAGGTCATGCAGGCCACACTTCATTTGGGAGGGTGGTGAGGTTGGCAGGAGGGGTGAATCTTTCAATGCATATTCAGTCTTGCCGACCAATGTAACTGGTTGGCCTACCTGGCCTTCTTTAGAAATACATCGTCTGTAGCAGCATCTATCATGATGTGTTGAGAGGAGAGGTTGATGATAAACTTAATGGTATGTTCACACATCTCTTCTTATGGCCCACTTTACCATAAAGTAAACAGTTAGTTTTATCTTTCTTTAATATACACCACTTGGCTGTATGTAAGCAAATGTTCCATATTGACTAAAAGTACATTTCTGTCAGTGTTGGAAGGCCTAATCTCTCCATAATCTGGTTTTAAAATATCCTGCTTGGAAGAACATATTGTGCAGGATGTAGCCTACTTATGAATTTTTCCTCTTCTCTACCATAGGCCTAAGCAGGGATCTGTGTGAGATGGGAAGCAGGCGGTTTTTCAGCTGGAATTCCGATATGAAATCGACAAGTTGAATTTCAAACCTGGAGGCAAAATTTGAAAGATATTCTCAAATATTGAAATCAACTCTCCAAGTCAACAAGACGCTTTTATCAAATCATTAAATTCTGTGTTAATGCTCTATTATTTGTTCTTCAATATTAATAGTATCCTGTTATATTTGCTGTAGAGACTTGTCAGAGTATATTGCCCCGGGGGTACGAGGTGGAAAAGTGTGGGAGCGATCACTTTGCAGTGTCATGTATGGAATTGAGCCGTATTAATACTCGGTAGAGGTGAGGAAGCGATGGTTAATTATGAAATCGCAGCCATTTTGCCTCCGGGTGGGACAGAATCGGGTGTCCATCAGTGTTAATAATGTGGTTTCCTGAGTGCGTGCGAGTGTGCTACATGTTAGTTACATGGTTAGAACTCACTCACAAATCAATTTGGCAAATCACAAATATGGTTGCACGGTCACGATCAGTGACTTTTGAAAGTCAAAGCAAGTGACAATGATCTCTGGCTCTGTACCCTGTACTTAGGGGTACCTACACATCAAATATGACTACGCTAGATTCTAATGGCTTCATTCATTGGTCTCTAATCAGTGCATGTGTCGGCTAGAGGCTTGATTTCACATGTTCTGCCCCTTGACTGTGGTAGGCAGGAAAGCTACCGCACTTCCGCACTTTTACCTGGCCTCAAAAAGATTTTGATGTTGACAAGTTCTCGCTTTGATTATCTACAGATGGTATCCATCATTGATTGATCAGGGAGGGGGTCGTCTCAGCATCCCTTGTGTACCACTTTATTCAGGTCTGAGATGAGATACTTTGTCACACTTTGGGTCCTTGTAATGTTCTTTTAGGTGATTGACTTTGCAAGAATTGCTATGAGGGTGACTGTTTCCTCCTCCTGTATCTTGTTGTGTAATAAGCATTTGATATTTAGTATGGAACTCTCTAAATTTTCTGTCCCTGTTGTTGACACGGTTGGATTGTTTAACCCAATGATTTCATCTCTTGAAGTTCATGATTCAATCTTTGTTACGCCAGAATCCATCATCAATCTATGATTTTGACCTCATACTGAGAAGACCCCTAGCAAGGTACAGCCTGGTGATATACAGGCCAACACATCACCCCCTCATCAGTACATGGCCTGACTCTGTAAAGATCTTCCACTTGGTTCCCACATGGTGAAGAAAAAAAACATTCAGCTGTCATTTAGGAAGAACTTGCTGTCAATCATACAGGCCGTCAGCCTAAGCTCTCATCATGATGTACCATGTTCATCATCATCATCTACCAGGTACACATTCTCGAAAGCTTCCAAGTATTATCACCCTCCCAATCCTGCGGTGGGTTATCTTTTGTTTATTTACTCCTGTCTCATCCATTTAGTGCTTGTTTGTATCTGTAGGTGGCGCCACCACTTTAAATGTGAGATTTCGCAAGTTATATTTACAAAATAAAGAGGTAAAGTTGTGGGGTAGTTACTCCCCCCCAAAAAAAGTGTCTTCAAGAGAAATCGAGAGGCAAATATTGTTAGCTTTGCGACAAGTTCGTTGATGCTTGGACCGCCTTGTCAACTTATCGGATAGTAAACATTTCAACGTCAAAACATACTTTTTTCCAACCTCTTGTTCCGTAGCTCATTCTGAGATGGTGAATGAAATAGCCACAATGGTCGCTATACAACGGTACGAACCTGTGAACAATGTTGAACCAACTTCTTTCGACTTGTAATGTATAATTCATGATCTGTAAACAGACACCCGATATCCCCCATTGCCGATGCCGCCATTTTGTTTGCCGTGTACTTGACGGTTGCCAACCATTTCTTGAGCAGGGGAAATTGCCTGTGTTTTCATCGAAAGTAAATTCATTTTCTTTGAAAAAGAAGAAAATGTGGGAAATTCACGTTGGGTTTGTTTGCGTGTCGTGTTGATGTCTAAACATGGTGAACCGATGGTGAGGGTTTGAAGGAGATTCTGGACTGAGAGAAGTGGGGTCACGGATCAGAATGGGCTTGCTTCACAAATGACTAATAGCAATTATCATCATTGTTCGAACCTCACCTTAACCCTCTCAGACATCCCCGATGATGAGGCCAGAATCCCTGAACTGGTGTCTATGGGCAACTCGGCCACACAAAACTTGGTCAGTTTGGTGTCACTGGTCATGGTACCACCCCAAAAGACAATTGATGTACAGCCAGCTCATGCCAGAAAACTCTCACGGGGAGGAGGGTCTCAGTTGAGGAGGCAAAACATGCTCATCTTTGTGGCATCAGTTGAGTTCTGAGTTGGTCTCCAAGTCGGCTTTTCCTATCTCCTTTAGTTGACGACCAGATAACAAAATGCCAAGATAAACTCTTGCCGAAACAGACCACTTTCTGCTTTGAGCATCCCAGTGTTACTTCAGGTTTAACTGTCCACGGAAACGCTGTCCTTCACACTTCATCCATAACTATCACAGCGTGATTTGAGATTTCTGTGGGTTTAAAATATCAATGATCGCCTTCAGGTGAAGACTGAATGATTCTCACGAATACAGAGAATGATTCCTTGCCAAAGCGAGGTGGGTGCCTTTAATGAGCCTGCGGACCAATTAATTAATGACATTAACTGAATTCAGTGTGATTTAATCCAATCGTCATTAGGGGCGCCACGGACATCTTTTGAGTCGGTGATGTATGGTGTGTTACTACATCTGGTTCAAGCTGTGCGCAGAAACAAAGAAACATACGCATGAAATGCCTGAAGGTTTGGTGGCATTGTATCTCGGCTTGTTCACACACGCCTCTTCGCTGGGGGTGGAGCTTTGACTATTGATTGAAAATCATTATGAAATCTTTGGTTTGTGGGTTCATGTATTATGTGACGCAGTCAGGGGTTGAAATGCTTCATCCTGTCTGCCTAATTAATGCTACCAGTAAATTGTTAACCCATGAGAGAGAGAGAAAGATATCATCAATCACACATACCTACTGAGCGTCAGACTCAAGTGCAGGAGGCTATAGGTTCAATACGTAGCTGACTTGTTACTCTTTTGTACTCCCATATGATCGAGTAGACTAGGGAAGCTCCTCCTTGACAATCACATGGAACTGAGTTTCTGGTACGACCGATGTTATAATGTAACATACTTGGAGACTCCACAACATCATATCTCAATCTGCATCAACGCTGGCCAGACTACCAATCCAAATCCCCCCCCCCCTTTCTTCATAATCCAATAACATTCTGACATCTTGCCTCTAATTTTGGTCCTCATTCTTTCCTTGCAGGATCCACCAGGGTCTGTATCACTTGGTCTACGGATGGAGGAGATGATATTTAACTTAGCAGATACTCACTTATTTTTCAATGACCTAGAGGTAGGTATTACTTATCCAATATAGAAATGGTGTGAATACCTGTGTCACTCTCCATGCCTGTCATTACCTTATGCCACTCTCTGTGCCTGTCATTACCTGTGCCACTCTCTGTGCGTGTCATTACTGTCCCTGTCATTACCTATGCCACTCTCTGTGCCTGTCATTACCTGTGCCACTCTCTGTCCCTATCTTTACCTGTGCCACTGTGGCACTCTATGCCACCAATAACCTCTACCATATTGATGCACTTATGGGCATGATTCAGAATAATAACTGAGCTTTACAGTTCATAGATGTGATTCACAGTCCAACTGTCCAAATACGCACAATAGCCAGAGCAAATGCTCTATTAAACAACGTGATAGTGTCATCATCAAAATCCAACTTGATGTCACTGTCAATCTGGGGAAAAAGTCATGTATGAGTGTGGATGAATGTCCAGCAGATTTGGTCCGTTGGCCTGAAATGAACTATGAGGAAATCTTGATTCATATGCCGTCTCGATCAACTACTGGTGAGGGAAATGGACAATGCCTGTTTTAAATATGTTTAATGGTGGTGTTAGATCAGGGAGCATGGTGTTCATATGCAGACTGTCGAAAAAGAACACAAAACATGACCTTTTTTCTCCACAAAATACATAGTCTGGCACAGATAAGTAGAAGATGAGCACAATTTGAATGATGAGTTACAAAATGAAGGAGGAAACTGACGTTCCTGAGAATGTTGTCTCTCAAAGTCTATCAAAATGAAAAAGGATTACTTTATTTTCATGTGGTTTATCTTTTGCGTTTGTAGGAATGTGATCAAGTCCATATAGACGACGTATCATCAGACGACAACGGCCAGGATTTAAGGTGAGATACTAACAATAGGTGTCGCCATCTACGTCATATTTCAACACCAGTGACCATTCTAGGCTCAGATTCAGCCCCAGGTCTTGCATACTGAGCATGACTATCATGGTCTTGAGACATATCAGGGCATCTACCTGATACAGTCTAATTTGAGAGATTCCCCAAATTTTCCAGAGAATCAGAATCTTCCTCTAACTGTTAAATTAACTTGACTATTTCATTCCTTTTCCAGCAATTACAATTTCGCTACTGATGGTTTCCACGCGGCCGCCACAAATGCCAATCTCTGCCTTGCTACGGGTGTACGAGGTGGTGTGGATTGGATGAGAAAACTGGCGTTTAGATATCGTCGAATAAAAGAAATATATAATAGTTATAGGAATAATGTCGGAGGTAAGTTGAATCATCGTCTTTGCAATGGCCAAATGGAACACCCAACTTCACGTTCATCGTCTTGGTAGGTGCTGCCATCTGGCCATAGTATGATGAACTAGATATTATCCAAGTTAATTTGACGAACTCTCATTTGTCATCAAACGCATTCTTGCCAATCGCCTAATCAGATGGCTAGAATATTTGGAAAAGTTATTCAATTACTGACCAACCGTTTGTTAAGCAGCTATTCCCCAGTGACGGCATTTAAACAATGAAAGTTAAAAGTGATGAGCAGCAGTGTCCATGAGCCACCGGTCATCTTCTGGCAACTCCTCCCAAAGTGTGGTACAAGGCGGGATGGGAATGTTACCATGGCAACCAGTGACAATGGTGTAGTCACCTGGCGATACTACTTGCCCACTAGGCCTACGTGGCCCACAGAAACATTTGGTGCCATCTTCTTCTGTGGTAAAAACACATTCTTGGATAATCTCTTTCCAGGCTTACTTGGTCCACAGAAACGAGAACAATGGCTACAGTTACGACAAGAAATTGAACTCCTAACAGAAAACTGGCTCACTCTGGCACTCAAGGCTCTGTCTATTATCAACTCCAGGTAAGGAAGGCGCTCCATGTTTCATAGTTTTGCCAGTAGCCACCCATGTTACTGCAGTTCTTCATTTACTTTAGCTGTCCACATTCTGGTGGCTGTTGACTGGACTCCTCTTCCTCGATCCTCTGCCTAAGCTAATTCTAATCGTCTTTCAGATCATCATGCGTCAATGTTCTAGTCACAACCACCCAACTTGTCCCAGCACTCGCCAAAGTTCTCTTGTACGGTTTGGGGGGAGTATTCAATATTGAGAATGTGTACAGTGCAACAAAAATCGGTAAGTTTTCTTGTTCATTGGTCATCACTGAAAATGCTACACAGTGGGCTCAATGGGAGAGAATAAACACTCAAATGATCCATCATTCATTGGTTAAGTTCTTGCATCCATGAAAACTATTGCTGAGGTGTCCATCTTGGTCTAAACACTAAATGACTGACTTGTATGTCATGTGTTCGAGTTGAGTCTATGTAGGCCTTCTCTTCCCACCAGGTCACTTGTCTTCTCATGTTATTCTTCATTACCAGTACTATGTTGGACTGTATCTTTATCTTCAGGCAAAGAAAGTTGTTTCGAGAGAATTGTGTCGCGGTTTGGCCGCAAGTGTACGTATGTCGTGGTGGGAGATGGTCGGGATGAGGAAGCTGCATCTAAACAGGTATGTCGACCACAAAACTCCTCACTTGAGGACATAAATTACATTACAGTGGTTTCAAATTATTTAGCAGACATTGTAATTGTTTCCCAATATTCCATACTGATAATATTCGTGATTTAGTTGATGAAACACTCTTTCCTTTCCTTTCAGATGAATTGGCCATTTTGGAGAATTTCCAGTCATTCAGACATTGCAGCGCTCCACCATGCGCTTGAACTCGGTTACCTTTAACCCCATAGGAGTCTTGGACGCAGTTTATTACAGTATCAGGGAACACTGGACGCTGAACGCTGCAACGATTTTGAAACAGACTATGAAATAATCAACAGCAGACGGCAGTTTTACCAGTGTATAAATTATAAACAATTGAACCCTGTTAAATAGTGCAAATAGTCGGCAGAGTAAGAACTGATTTTGGGTACTCTGCCGGGATAATTCCTGATGTTTCTGGATCTGTCAATCACTCGTCTTAGTATTCAGGATTTTCAGTTTGCTCAGTCAGATTGTGTGGGATGTCATGGAGGATGGAGCGGAACCTGATGACGCAGATATGTGGAGGACAGGAGAACTGAGGGGACAGCAGCAACTGAGAAATTAGAGGACAAGACAGGTCATGTCATTGATGTCAATAACAGGAGTCCGTGGGACTCCTATAATTCCTCCGATGACGTTCAGTGCCAGATGGCACGGTAACATTTGACCAAAGTGTTTTCGGCACCCGGCATATGACTATTGGAACTTTTGACGGAAACGACAGTGTTTCTATTGGAAAAAAATATGGCTTCATAGAACGTGATACTCTTCCTAGATTAATATGACTAGGGATAATATTGATTCTAAACTAATAAATTCTCAGGAGGAATTAGATTGTCTTTGGCATTCAAAGGATGCCAAGTTATTATGGGAATCACTGGACCTCAATGGAATCGTAATCCTAGCGTTTTAGGTTACGGAGGGAAATATTGTTCAAATTTGTAGAATTTTATATACTTTTACATGTTGAGTTCACGAGAAGCAATGCATGTTCATTCCTTTTGTGTCACCAAACATGTTATTTCTTAAAAACAATGGGATTTTGGGGATTCTGCCTATGTTTGATCTGTATTTCTGCAGACTTATGTCAATAGTGCGTTACTTCCTAATTTTAATCACAAAAGGAGGGCACAGAGTGAGAATTACATGTATATCCATATTTCTGCAGACTTTTGTCAAGCAGTGCATTTTCCTATTTTTATTCACAATAGGAGGGCAAGGAATAAAATTGGACCCATATTTCTGCTGACTTAGCAGGGCGTTTTCCTAATGTTTATCACAACAGCTGGGACTTGAATCGGTGTGTTTCTGCTGTCTCTGTTGTTGACAGGGTGTTATCGGTAAATGGTTCATTCTGATTCATCCCTCTCCTGATTCACGGCCTGTACTTGTGCCCTGGCATATTCTTGTCTTCCTTTCTTTACAAATCAACCATAGAAGTTAGATCGAAATGTTTTATCGTGGCTTTCATCAACAGAATGTGACGACTGAGGACCACACAAACTCTTGATACCGGTATCGCATGGTGACCATATTCTCAACAAATCTCAACTCCTCATGGTGATCCGACCCTTACTATGGGACCCATCAAACCTGCATGCTCAGCTGACGTGTAACTGCTAAGGGTGATGGCTCGGCATATTGATGACATCTGACCTTATATCATGGGATTCAACTGTTTTATTTATACCTAACATAATAACCTAGATAACTGGGTCCATCTTCCTTGGGGCGTTCGCAACTCGGCATGGTACCCTATTCCATGGGGTCTTTTCAACTCGGCATGATTACCCATTCCTTGGGGTTCTACGGCTCCCATGATTTAATCATGTATAAAGCAAGTGTTATCAGTATTTTATATTGTTGTGGGGTTAGTAAACACTGGTTGAATTTCAACTGGTCCTTCGTAAGTTCAAGTCCATTAAAGAAATCCCCATTCAGTCTGTGTAGGATGTCCTAGTATTCAGACATCAGTAAAGAGTTGATGATCTTACTAGTGATGAATTTTGATATGGGGGAGGGGGGTCATGGAGACTGGGGATGGTAGGATTGAGAAGTTCTATTGCTTATTAAAGCTACAGATTTACAGTATTCAGATTCAAATGGTAACTTTTGAGTCAATTGGGAACATTGACAGAAGTTGACCTTCAAATAAATCTCAATTATCTTTAACCCAAGGTCATGAATTGGACTTCATATCATTTGATTTCATTTTGTTGGATGGGAAATTTTTCCCCTGAATAGTGTCCTATGGTTCTCATTGGCGGATTGAACGGTGACGAATCCGTGTGTTTGTATGATGTAATTGGTGTAGTATATCTCGTAGGTCAGTAGTAAATGTAATTTCAAAAAACTGTACAAGTTCTGTAAGGCATTTTAGGTATAGAGAGCACAAATTTAGTCGACGCCAGTCGGTGTCTATGTACATAGCTTATGTTAATTATTTTATGTTTTAAGAGAAAGGTGCTGTAAATTCCATAGAAGTGAACTGTCTCCTCAAAAAATGTACATTTTCCCGTGCTTTTCTACTGTTATGTGTCATCATACCATTGGAAGCCAGGTCGTTGCATTTAACATCAGTTAACTTGTTGTTTCTCTTCTCCTCCTCCTTGGTGATCACAGCATGCATCGAAATTACCAGAGCAGCGCACCAAAGCTTTACGAAGCTAGTGCCATCCCTGTGTTTATGATACTTTGTCAGCTATGAAATTGTCTCCCAATTAGAATCCCTGCATATCATATCATAATAATTAGGTACAGTTCACGAGAATTTTCTTCATGCTCCTGACAGCTGATGCTATTCACTGTGTATTATCAAAGTCTACCATTACTGTTCAAGGAATTCCACTTCCTGAGAAACTGAGGTAGGCCTAGTTAGAATGATGCTGATACTGTTGAAAGATGAAATCGAAAAGGCCAGCATTGACGAGATTGCAAACAAAGTGATTTTTGCATGCTGCATACCCATTGACAAGAAATAATTCTACTGATGCAGTTACACTGTTGTTTTGTTCTCCTGCTCTCTCCAGATGAACTGACAGACATATCTCAGAGATATACCAAGGATCATCATGGAAGACAGCAAGCCAATGGCATTGCCAGCATGGAATAAATTTAATGTCACGTACAGCTAGCAGACACTCTTGGCAAAGAAATTTTGTTCCGATGCATCTGAACTGACCCTTATACTGGAGAAACACTGCATCCATTTTTTTCATGTGTTGGTCGTTTGTTGTGGTTGTGGATGGCACTTCCTGTTGGTAGCTTATCGTCAAGAACAAGCGTCCGATGTCAATTTGACCAGATCTATTTTTACGCCCAAGATTATCTTCTGTCAAGTCCCTACTTGTAGTTATGTGTGTTAGATGTCCATCTTGTAATGGCCACATTGTTAAAGACTGGCTTTTTCACCTTGGGGTTCAGAGGTGATGAAGTGCTCGAGTCAATTTTGATGAATTGAAAGCTTGCTCGGCCAAAAGATCAGCTAATATGGTATGTTATTCACCAAGCTTTTGTATGATGAGGGGGGTCTAGTTTCTGGCCCTTTCGTTGCGAGTGTAGTCGTATGGATGTAAGATAAAGCCAATCAACTAGTTTTCATAAATCAATGTGAGAATTCCATAACCTCCCTCGATTGCACCACAGTGAACAGGCCGCACCATCTCATGCGTTACGTTTCATGCATTCTTGCTAGTGTAAACACATTCATGACTGCACATATTCATGTCGGGCAAACTTTCAAATTAGCTCAAAATGGTGTTGACCTCTTCAATTTCTGTATACAGGTGTATTCTTGGTATTTAATAATCTCCCCAAGTTCAGAAAGCATTGAAAATTATTCCTGTGTCCTTTATTTAAGAGCCCTTCATCA
>NMRB01000798.1:15199-43514 GCA_002633025.1 Notospermus geniculatus | reverse complement strand
GGATGAATGATGCATGCGGCACCAGACCAGCAGGCTAAGTGGGTAGGATGAGCAAATAACATACCTAACCAAATTTGCAATCAAAAATGTGTCAAAACGTGGCATTTAGTAGAATCCGATAATCGATTGCACAAATGAGCAGCAGTGCTGATGTCCGAAAATAGATCATTGGTCAAAGAAAACACCAGAAATCTACAAAATTTGGGAAGAATGTGACATCTAATCGGTGTCAACTGATGGAAAGATCTTGTATTTATGTCTCTATGTACATTTCACAAAAATCTTACCTCTGGTTATGTGTAATTTGAGTGAAATATCGACTCCAAAGTCGACCAATGTTAGTGAAGGCCGCCATGACAGTCTTGCTCAAGCCAAACTTCTTCAAAACTGAAGATTACACAGGCACGAAATTGGGGGATTGTGTGAGACTGTAGGATTCTCAAATGCCATGAATCTGGGATTCCCCGTTTATTTTCAACTTTTTTGGTGATATTTCATGAATAAATGATAAAATTGCAATGGGTTTTAGTTAGATGTTACAGACTACATTAGCAGCATGTCATCAGACCCGATGGATCGCGATAGAAGTGGGAGGAGGAGGAGGCGACGGCAACGAAAGGTGTGCTCACCATGCTCACTGCACTAGGGCAGGCCTACTGACTGTCTGCATGGTCTGTCCTCCAATCAAAATCATGAATTGGTGCTTGTGTATGTTGTGTGTGGTTGGTGCTTTATACACTGTGTGTCCTGTGTGTGGGGGCTAAGGCCTGTTTTGGTGGCGGTGTCCCCGTGACGTCATCTGCTGTGATGCCTGGATACTGCACCGATACTGTTGTAGTCAAGAAGGCCTTGTACTAGGGCTGATTTTACCTTTGGGCGGGCCTGGGCTCCGCTTACCCGTACCGGTAGGCCTAGTAGGGTAGGTCTAATTATCAGAACAAGCTTGACAGGTGCCATCTTTCTTCTGATTCACACTCACAGAAAATAACCTTGATATTAGGGTAGCTTTAAACTTTATAATATTGGTGAGGCTTACATTCACTGATTCACTTTCGAAGTTTTATTAATTTTTTCAGGATCGAGATCGTGACAGTGAATCAAGAGAAACAACTCCAGCACCCTCATCTCAACCATCCAAGACTCCCATAATCTTAGCAAAGCCAGCTCCAGAGAGGGTGAGTAAGAAGAAGAGGTCGTAGATGAGAAGAGGATTCAGAGAGCTGGCCTCACTGAGCATTTGTCGTGGCATGTTAGTGATCAGTTTAAGAATCCTTGATTACCTCTGTATTCCAGAGATCTTCGGAGGAGACGATCACCGCCAAGGCTCCAGAGAAACCTATTGTCATGGTGAAGCCACGAGAGGAGAGCAAGATATCACAACCGATGAGCGCCCATGTCATGACATCAAACATTGGCATGGATGTGACGTCGCATACTGGATATCGTATACAGAGGCCTGTCGCTTCATCCAGCCCGACACCTGTTGTCATGTCACCTGAGAGTAAGTCTAGGATGTGAACTTGGGGTTATTTGCCGGCTTGCCAGTTTGGGTGGTTGTAAAACTTACCATTTTACTCAGTATTATTCAGACAGTTAGTATACCGTGATCACACCTGATAATGCATTTACACTTTATCTTTCAGTTTCATTACAATCCCGTCTTGCGACCCCTGCTGATATGAAGCACAGCATCAAACTTGTGGATGAGTCACTCCAGTGGTGTGAGAACGGCATGGAGGTAAGGCTGAGATAAAGGAAAGAGAACTTCTCTGACACATAAGTCCACAGTCACACCTCAATGAGAAGGAAGCCATAATAGAGAACAACCAAAGATATTATTTGGTAGATCTTCTTTCATGATTTCTCTTTCAGATTCTATTGGACCAGACCCACTATTTTGTAATAGGAGTAATAGGACCTCAGGGAGTCGGGAAGTCAACCATAATGTCTGTCATTGGTGGAGGAGGCATAGATGATGCCAGCAGGTAAGCCTCGGTTCAACCATTTCTATGTCCAGCCTCTCTGAATCACTTGATGTCTCTGTGTCTGCTCCATTCCTCAGTGTGTTGATTTCCTCTCCAGACCCTCACCGTTCAAGGCACAGAGCAGAGAGGTGAAGGAGGTATGTGGTCACCAGACAACAGGCATTGATATGTATGTGACCAGTGAGAGAGTGATCCTTCTTGATGCTCAACCTGTCCTCAGTGCCTCAGTCCTCGACTATATGATCCATCATGAGAAGAAGTATCCAGCCGAGTACACCGCAGCTGAGAACTGTCATGAAATGCAGGTATGTCGTTCGATGATGATGATATGGACTGTTTATGTACCACTACTGTCTTAAGTGCTTCACATTTCTCTTAGGAACTGTCCGCAAGATTGGGTTGTCCCTGCTGGCATCGTCTCGTCTCTGCAGCTGTTTCTTCACCCCATATTGTATTATGAATTTGTAATCTCTCTGTCATTGCCTTTTCTTCCAGTCCCTGCAGATAGCAGCCTTCATGTATACTGTGTGTAATGTAGTACTAATTGTCCAAGACTGGTTCACCGATCCATTCTTGCTGAGGTAAGCACATGTCTTTCACTTGTCTAATCATCATACTGTCCTCAGCAAAGTCTGTTCCTCACACTCTCCTATTTTATCCATGGTTATGTAACTGTATCAGTGGTTATGTAACTTGGATAGGCTTCTGTCCCGATTCTTTCAAAATACATTTGGTTCTACCCACCAGGTTTCTCCACACTGCTGAGATGCTCAAACCACCAACACCTTCTAGTGGCCATGAGAGTAATTCAAGTCCAGAAGACACACCAGAATACTATCCACACGTTGGTAAGTTTATCAGTGAGAAATATACTGGTAGACTAGTCCATACCAGTCGTTCTAATATGCTCTCAATATTTCTGTATTCGTCACTTTCTTTATCAACGTCACCTGTTTTAAAATCATTACTTTTGTTCTGTGGACTTTCAGTGTTTATTCAGAACAGAGCAAGAAGAGCTGACTTTGGCTTGGAGAAGTATAACACGATGCTACAAACTGTGGGCAAAGTGTTTGAGAAGTCGCGACTGAGGTACAGAGGAACTGTGTCGATGGCTAATGGGAATCTCCTGCCTGGTCTCAACCAGAAATCTGTACAAGATGATGTCAACCTGTTCCTGCTACCATCTTTTGACAGTACAGAGAAATGGGGAGGTCTGTATCACTGTTGCTTAATCTGATTGCTGTGACAGCTGATGATTTATCCGTGAGGCATATTTCAATAACAAGATGTCATTGGATCCCATAGGTCTGTGCAGCTCTGCTGTCTGTGTTGACTCAAATGCCAGGTTAGGAGAGTGTCACGATCATCTTTTCAGATCCTATCTCCACTCTGCTGCCCGAATACCGAGGTCACCCTGGGTTTGATTTCCTCATCCGCTCTCTGAAGAGTCAACTCCTTGCGATGCCCAGGTCAATGCTGACACACACAACACTCACTGAAAAGAACTGGTAAGTTTCAGATGTTATGGTTGTTGTGGCTGTTGCATTGCTATTAAATTATGGATACATTCAGCTGTGCGTTGCCTTTGTCTTCAGCTTCTTCTAAGGCGATCTTCCAATGTCTGCACAAGAACAAGATGTAGACAAAAGATTTATGTATTTTTTGAAAATCCTTAAGTGACATTTAGCTAGGATGTCATCCATCTGTTGACTAAATACCTTGGAAGAATTCAATATTTTTTCAGGTTCCACTATGCTGCTAGAACCTGGGATGCGGTGAAGAAATCACAGCTCTTCTCGGAGTATAATCGTCTGTTGCCGTGAACGTTATTGCTCGTCATGAGAGGTACAGATCAAATCTATCGTGTTGGCAACATGCGTGAAACAGAGGACACCAGTCATGGAGAATGAAGTGAGGTGTTTGGATCTTCTGAACTCACGAACTGACTGGTGGTTGATAGCTCGCCAGATATTACAGATGGATGGATGCTTTGATGCTTGCTTGGAGGAATCCTTGACGAAGATCCAGCTGGCATGGCTGACATGAAACAGGCATAGCTGACGTGAAACTGGCATAGCTGACGTGAAACTGGCAAAGCTGACACGAAGCTGGCATAACTTACCCCCGAGTTTGTTGTTAGACTGGTTTTTGATTCAGAGTTCAATGAGAATCGAATGAGGATTCATCAATAAAAAGATTTACTCAGTACAAAATAATGGTGTTTGTTCCATTCTTGAGTAGTTCTGATGTGAGTGATAGATAAGTTGTTATCGTGTCCGCTCAACAAGCGGCAGGTCCCGCGTTCTTGATGCTCGTGCCCCTGATCATATTCTCAGTGTGTATACCAGGAGAGATGTAGGGGCTGAAATGATCCACTTGGTCTTGAACAGGTGTTCCTGATTGGCTAAAGAGCGCTATGGGACAAACACCTGATTGCCTCAATAGATGTCGCTGGTGGTTCTTGTGCTGTTGTATTTGATCAAATTCTACATGTTCTAAGAGGGAACTGATAAGATTTCTAAAGCATTTACACCTTTTCCAGATCTGCCACGTGTATCAACCAATTTGTCAATAACTCGCTCCACTTGGTGTCTGATATATGTTGTCGGTGAACGCCACTCTGTGGTGTACATGTATGTTATAAACTTCACTTTGAGGGGCCTCGGGCACTATTGGCGATACAACTGCCTGTGGTTTGACTTGCTGTGAGTGAATGCAGTATACCTGATCCATGTCAAATAAAAGGATCAGAAATTGAATAACAAAATATCTTCTAAACTTCATAATAATTTATTACAGGATTATATTATATCTACATCAACAACTACATGGACAAAAGTTTCATCAATGGACAAACAACAGCATGAAATATTGAAGTTAGCATAACAATAATTGATCAGAAAATTCATTTCTTCTGTCATATGTAGAACAACACTTCCTTGTCACAGCGACAGGAGATGTTGGATTTCATGATGACAGACTGCAGAGATCATTTCACACCATTCTTCTACAACAGGCGTTAAAAATCATGACAATTGAAGCTACACAGGGTGATTTGACAGGGTATTTCAGAAACAAGTACTGTACAGCCATTGTTGACGGGACACTATCCAACACACCCTGTGTAATGATAATAGTTAAAATCCATTAAGTTATTTCGTTATCAGAAACTATTACAAACAATATAACTTATCATAATTTTAAACAATAAAGCATACATCAGAAAACATTCAACTAGTGTCTGGATGGAATAAGTCTTGACTATGCTAAGTATAAAAATAACACTGCATTATTTGTAATAAATAACCTATAATATTATGTGGTCAACACTTTCAAATTAATAAGCAAACTGATCACTAACCTATATTAAAATGATATCATTTTGGAGAAGAATTCTATAGTCTGATACTGAATTCTACAATTAGTAAATCAAAAGTACTGGGAATATAGTGAGGCGATGAACTGAACTTAATAATGTAAGTTCAAGTTTTTCTCAGCCTATCTGTTGACTTCCCGAACAAAGTTAGAAACCAATGGTCAAATCCAACAGGTCAGCACGACAGCAGTACTTCATGCTGGTGGCTGTAACTTGGTCCCAAAGTTAAACAATGAACATATCACAGTAACCAATCTACAACAAAATAATGGCCGGATGAATAGATTACAGAGAGATTACATACATTTTACTGTAATAAACAAGATCTTGAATAACGATAAAAATTGTTACACGGCATAAATTATACCTCTGAATTAATTTTGTGCGATGGGAATTTCTTCCTGGGCTTGGATTCGTAGGCTGGATATTTAACACTTTTGGCAGAAGAGAAGTCCCAAGATGGTTCCAATGCTAGCTGGTTTAAGCCTGGAATTGACCTGTCAGTGCCAACTCTAATATCCAAAACATGATGTACTATTACTACTTCTTGCAAGAGAAAAGGAACAAAACCAGGGAGCCTTTTGGCACACGCTGCCTAATGGAAATGATTGTATACCGCTGCCTATTGTTAGTTTCATGCGTGCACTAATCTATCCAAGTCGTACGAGCTCGTCTATACTGCTTCCTATACGCATCATCTAAACTTTTATTAAACTTTTGGCGCATGTGTTCATATCGAAAATCGGCTGCCTTCTGTTTCCAATACTCTTCAAGTTGTTGTCGTCTTCTGGAAGGATGAAAATATGGCAATATTTTAGGGGAGGTTTATGAATGTAAGGAGTAATGATTATAACATAGTCTCATTGTTTATAAACCAAAAGAACTATGAAGTTCGCCATCTGGTTGTGACCATTTACATGTATATACTGGAAAGTGAGAACATACACCCAGAATGATTGATCATATATGGAATTCTGTGTGTAGTCAAAGTCCTGAATTACTTTGTTGGAAAAACCACCACCTGATGCAAGTCCAAAACTGTATGTCTACATTCTAACATGCTAATTCACAAATTGGTCAACAACACTAGCCATTCAACAAACAACAGCTATGATATGCACAAATCAGAAACCAATACTGAAAGTGAACGGAGCGAACATGCAACGAGATATCTGAGGCTAACGAGATATCATGTCAGGCTAAGAGCAGGCATGCGTAAATGATTGAGCTGAAAACCCTTTGACAGACTGTGGAGTATCCCAGAAGTAAGGAGTTGATCAAAAAGATCAATCCAGACACATGTCAAAGGGTGAACAGCCAACAAGAAGCAACAAAAAGAAGACAATAACCTGTATATCGCAACACGAGGAATTATGGGTAATACCTCCGGCGGCGAGCCGAGTTGAAGTCAAGAGCGAGTCGGTCGAGGGAATCCAAACCAATACTCGATGTTGAGTAGCCAAGATCACGAGATCCATACAAAGAATCCTGAAAAGAGTATGATGTTTATAAATCAGCGATCTGACTTGGAGAGGTCCCAAACTTTAGTCTGTGAGGGCTAGTGGTGGGCATTTTCTTCTACCGAAACAGGATACCAGCACCTCCTCCAACCCATATTTTGATGGTCCTGCGATATGAAATGGACTGCCCCCTCTCCTCAATTTGTGAGATGTTCCTTTGCTGCAACCAGAAGCTAGATGACCTCTGACCACATTTCTTGATCCTACTCACATAACGTGCTATCCTATTCCTATCAATAGCTGCCTGCACCCTCTCATCAATCAGATCAACAATACGACGATCATCATATCTATCCCTGAGAGCAGATCGTGGAAGTGGTGGGGGGCTGGGCAATCGTCTAATCGGCTTGGTTGGCATAGGGTCCAACTGCAGAGTGTCCTCAACAAGGTAATCTGAAAATACTCCATCGGTCACTTTCCTGCTCCTTGTGCTCATGACCATTGATTAAGGCCCACAAAGAAATCGGCTTATCAACTTGCATAAGAGAACTCACATGGAGCAATACCTTTAGATCAGAAAATATCACCTACCATAATCCAAGTCAGTGGTAACACGTGTGCGTGGAGACCTGATCACCTGAAAAGACAAGGAGAGGGTCAAGTCCTGGACATTTGCCTTCCCGTCTTTCCCACCTACACAACCGAGCTTGACCATTCCGATGTTAGATATCAGACCGCAGAGGATATGTAGGCAGCAAATACAGGAACCTGTCTAATGTCTACTAATGGAACAATCAGTGCTGGTTTAAAGATCTGTTGACATCCCTGTGGTTGGAAAAGTTGAGCTGTTGTCTGCTGACCACGGATGGATGAGCTTGATGACATGAAGAGCCGGCACAGAGGACTCAAGTCAAGTTTTGTCAAGATTCTTAAAGGATTGAATGATGCTGGCCCTAGCAACTTGTAGTGATGTCCACTTTAGTAAAATGAAACTTTGTGCAACAAAGAGCAATTTTTTTAGGCACAACATTTAGACCGAACATATTAAGGACCAAGGATATCAAGGACCAAACTAACTCTCTGCACTAGGTAGCTCTCTACTGTCAGGCAACAAGAGGCCAGCAACAACAAGGCAAGGTGTTCAAGAACTACATACTGGTAACTCTTGTGAATACAGCCACATCACTTTCACAAAACGTACAAGCTCAACAAGATTCTCAAGGCACATACTCTTACAGGAGTTGCCCCGATTCAGTGAGAACTATACTGCTCAGGCGAGACTTTTTTTATACCTTGGTTAGCGTGCTTTTTTATCCAAGGACATCCATAGGCGGTCGGAAAAAAATAAAAATAAAATTTTATTTTCAGCTTTCACACAAGCCTTCTGTAGGAGAAGCAGAGAGGAGGGAAAAATAAAAATAAAAGTTTATTTCAAAATAAAGTAACTTTGCCTCCAACATATTGTCATTGGCATTGATTTGTCAGTAGGCCCTATGCTTGTTTGGCATTGTGCAAGTTGTGTAGTACTCTGATGGAGGATGTTGTAATCCTCCCTAGCGTTCCTCAGCTTGCAGAAGTATTTGCCCTCTTCTGCACAGTTTTGCATCCACGGCCATGACGGCGGCGGGCGGGAAAAAAATAAAGAAAAAGTTTTATTTTTATTCCGATTTTCAGCGATTTCGAGTGCGGCGGGCACGCTAAATGGCCGAAAATAAAATTTTATTTTTATTTTTTTTTCGGGAATTCACGGAGCGGCGGGCACGCTAACCAAGGTATAAAAAAAGTCTCGCCTCATAAGTGACTACCCCTGCTAATACTGCTGGATTTCACATGTGATCCAACTGCAGTGCTTTATTCAGCATCAGCTTCTGCAGTAAGAGTTGACATTACCGGCACATGCATTGCTCGTTCATGAACTTCTTGAGACATGCTACAAGAACAAACAGCCCCTTCCACCAGCCCCTAAAAAACCTCCCCTGCCAGTGTGAATCAGTCTGTTACATTTAAAGAATATCAGGTCTTGATATTTTCAGAGCACCACCACTCTGACAGTGATGGGTATATTACCCACATCTATAGCATAAGAAAGATTACATGTTACCTTTGTCCCATACCACGGACTGTCACCACCATAAACCCCATAACGGCCTAAAAGGAAAACAAGAATGAGCACGTGGGACACGCAGAGAGGAGTCACCCCCGGGGTGATGAGGGGATAGAGTATGTCAAGCAGATGTTGGTGCACGGCAAGCAGGGATAGGTGTGAGTAAGACAGAGGAAATTACAGGAGATGTAACCATTGGCTGAAAAGTCCTCGTGGTGACTCAAACGGGATTCAAACCCGTGACCTCTTTACCGTATATGGTACTTATAATTATACATGTACCCATCTCCCCCAGCCTCCATCTTGCCTCTTCCCACACATCGATGAACCAGGACAATTCTGACCACTGATTACACCTCCGACCATGTCATGAACTGTTACCTTCGTTGGCATATGCCTGTGTCCAGACGGATGGTAGTGATACCTGTGTCCCCAATATCTCTGGCCGGTATACCGTTTATACAGCTGGCAGACCTTACAGCTCGCATCGGTGTGGGGATACAGGCAATGTGGACAATACACTACATTTAGCAACAGGAAGAAAAGGGTCAATCAGACATGAGTCTGAGAAGAGAGATTACAGGTGTGCAGAGTTCTCCATCATCATTTGAACAGGGCTGACTTCATCACTACTGGAGACCTGTTTCATTTGCCACAATTTGGATGGGAAATCCCACATTTTGGATCATGGAGACAACGATGCCACTCAGTTGTAAAATACAGCCCCAATGAACCCAGAAGCCACCCTGCAAATGACGTTCAAGAGAACCAAGAGAAACTCTCCCTACTGAAACAGCAAGGAATCACACCAAGGCTTACAAGTACCGTACAAGAGCAATGTTTTCTTTGTATTGGCAGGGTTTACACTGATGTTGGCACTACAACTGGAAGAGGAACACCTTACACCTGTCAAGTCATCCTCTTTAACTTTGTAAAACCAGGAGAAGCCAAGATGCATGGTCCTTAAAGTTTCCAATAAGAAAAGTTCCTCTGGCAGGATCTCATGGCCGACATCATCTTTAGCGTTCATGAGGAGCCACAGTTCATGCACAGACCTCAACAGACTACTTCTGTGTCCTTCAATTTCCCATCAATGACATGACTCATTCCAGAGTTTCACTAAGTCCAGGTCACCCTCAGCTCCAACGAACAGTAAAGAGGTTGACGACCGTGGAGCAACAGTATTAGAATTCCCAAGATCACCCTGGACACAAGCACTCATTATAACAAACTGTACAGCATATGTGTGGAATTGGCCACATAGCAGCCAAGCTTCTGCTCATCTACACCATGCAGGAGGAAACCAGAGGACCCAGAGGGTCAACATCTCCAGTTGGATTTCAAAGTTCACAAAAGAATTTGTCTTGCCAAATCTGTTGGGAGTTACAAGAGGCAAGACAAAACTTGTTTGTGTCAAGCTACATTTTGGACACACAGGATTAAACAAGGTTGCATGACCAAAGCAGGATCATGGTGGTCACTGCAGAAAGGTCAATGTTCATCGTCAATTACTGTCACTTTCTATTCTGCATTTTGGATGGGAAAGCAAAAGTGCATAATGGAATGAATGCCATCTTGCTTGTGATAACTTTATGCCTACGCTGTGAGTGTATGCATGGCTGAAGACAAGGAGAAGCTGAGCAAAGCATGCCAAATCTCCCAAAGGATAACAACCTGGATGTTTTTGTATGCAGTGCATGATCTGGGGTGATACGGCTTTTTTTCTTGTTGGGGGGCATCTGCAAGTAACATGTTGAATTGTTCACAACATTTAGATGCAAATAGAACATTAGGCTGAAAACAAACTCGACCTCTGGAGGAGACTGTTTTGTAGTGCTGGCAAAACTACGTGTACTGTACATGTTCCTAATGCTGCGAGGGCAAGTTCATGATGACTGAGAGACCAGGCATGTCAGTCAGGTCTGGTGTCTGTCAGAAGGATTGATTATCTGTGAAGATTACGAATGATTTTCCTGACACTCAGAGCATTTCTTTTTGGCCCATCAGCACACTCAGTAGCTGGTCTGTGAAATCATCCCATGTCATTTTGTGCACTTCTGCACACTCTCCCTGCCTGCCAACCACACCACCCATGCTGCTCTGCAACAGGGCCGGGAAAACAATAAATCGCAATATACCGGTACCTGCACTCCCAATGCTGTGATCTATGGGTGGGTATGCCAGTTCACCTTACTATGACTCTAGTACAGTTTGTGGTTATGAGGATGCACACATTACAACACAACAGATGTGTAATCAGTTATCTAACATCAAACTACTGGTAAAAGACAATTCGTAATTTATGACAGGATTTGAGAACAGTGATGTCAAATCATGTGATTCAGCTCAGCTTGTTCATAAAAACTTTCATCTGCTCATCACTGACTTCAATACATGCGACTGAGCGAGGACTGCAGAAGCTGCCAGTCTAAAATTTACACACGTCAGGGGCTCAACAACTCCGACCCTTTCCAAGTTTGTAATATCAAAAAATAAAGTCAGTTTTATGATATATTATTTCTTGTCTTTATTGTCTTCTTACATCTGCCAAGATGACAACTTCTTCACAGCCAATGCATCTCATGTTCTCATTGAAGATTAGCCAACAGTCTCAAAACATCCTACAATGCCCACAGCAAATGATTCCCTATTGTGGATGTGCAGATTCTGCCACCTGTGAACAACTGTTTTAAGCATGCCATTCCTCACATCATACAACTTCCTTCACGGAAATGTCAATATTGTATCGGAAGACAGGGTAGCCTCGCCCCCTGAAAAGGGAGCATCCACGAGCAGAACAGTAACACCCATTACTACAAATGGTTTGACCAGTCCTACTTCTTGGTCTTCCATAAATAACTGTATTTATTAACACTGTAAGTGTCTTCAAATGTCTCCTCCACAACCACCTTCCTCTTGGGTTTTCTCCTTGAAATGCGAGCTAATCGTTCTTCTTCGCTTAAAGTGGACAGATCAAGAGGTAACTGGAAAGAGAGAAGAATGAGATGTTCACTGAAGTTCCGTATATCGGCGTGAATATAAGCAATATCTGGTGGTACTATTTGCTTAATTGCTGATACAAGGCAACTGTGAAACTGAAATGACGAAGGACAGAAGACAAACCTTAATAATTCTCCTTGGAAGTGCATATCTTATTTCAATGGTGGAGCCATCAGGCTGTACCAGTTTTGTTGGATAAGTTCTGCTATAGAAGTGTCGATTGGTGCGTGTTATACTTGTGCAGTGAGCATTGTGGCGCACTGGATAGGAGGAGACTAATCGTTGAAGACTCGCCGTGTTCCTGCAACAAAGAAACAAATATTTGAAGTTCCTAAAGGTCATCCATTTCTCCCATGATATGAAAATTATACATGCCAGTTACAGCTGAAAAAGCTTGTCTGGCAGTGCCTGGATTGTGTATTGCCCATCGGCTGAATTGTGGGGGCGCAGCGGACTGCCAAAATGGCATGGATCATGGTCATCAAGGATGAATCACAGGCCCCTGAAGCCTAGTTAGCGGGATTATCGGGTTAGTTAGCGGGAATATCGGGTTAAACCATTGTAAACAATGGGTAAGAGTAATAATATTATTATTACTCTTACCCATTGTTTACAATGGTTTAACCCGATATTCCCGCTAACTAACCCGATAATCCCGCTAACTAGGCTTCAGGGGCCTGTGGATGAATGATGCATGCGGCACCAGACCAGCAGGCTAAGTGGGTAGGATGAGCAAATAACATACCTAACCAAATTTGCAATCAAAAATGTGTCAAAACGTGGCATTTAGTAGAATCCGATAATCGATTGCACAAATAAGCAGCAGTGCTGATGTCCGAAAATAGATCATTGGTCAAAGAAAACACCAGAAATCTACAAAATTTGGGAAGAATGTGACATCTAATCGGTGTGGTGCGTGTTATACTTGTGCAGTGAGCATTGTGGCGCACTGGATAGGAGGAGACTAATCGTTGAAGACTCGCCGTGTTCCTGCAACAAAGAAGCAAATATTTGAAGTTCCTAAAGGTCATCCATTTCTCCCATATGAAAATTATACATGCCAGTTACAGCTGAAAAAGCTTGTCTGGCAGTGCCGGCTGGATTGTGAAGGCCTATTGCCCATCGGCTGAATTGTGGGGGCGCAGCGCCAGCGGACTGCCAAAATGGCATGGCCATGAATCATGGACATGGTCATCAAGGATGAATGATGCATGCGGCACCAGACCAGCAGGCTAAGTGGGTAGGATGAGCAAATAACATACCTAACCAAATTTGCAATCAAAAATGTGTCAAAACGTGGCATTTAGTAGAATCCGATAATCGATTGCACAAATGAGCAGCAGTGCTGATGTCCGAAAATAGATCATTGGTCAAAGAAAACACCAGAAATCTACAAAATTTGGGAAGAATGTGACATCTAATCGGTGTCAACTGATGGAAAGATCTTGTATTTATGTCTCTATGTACATTTCACTAAAATCTTACCTCTGGTTATGTGTAATTTGATTGAAATATCGACTCCAAAGTCGACCAATGTTAGTGAAGGCCGCCATGACAGTCTTGCTCAAACCAAACTTCTTCAAAACTGAAGATTACACAGGCAAGAAATTGTGGGATTGTGTGAGACTGTAGGATTCTCAAATGCCATGAATCTGGGATTCCCCGTTTATTTTCAACTTTTTTGGTGATATTTCATGAATAAATGATAAAATTGCAATGGGTTTTAGTTAGATGTTACAAACTACATTAGCAGCATGTCATCAGACCCGATGGATCGCGATAGAAGTGGGAGGAGGAGGAGGCGACGGCAACGAAAGGTGTGCTCACTCACCAGGGCCTACTGACTAGGGCCTAGGCTACTGACTGTCTGTCCTCAATCAAAATCATGAATTGGTGCTTGTGTATGTTGTGTGTGGTTGGTGCTTTATACACTGTGTGTCCTGTGTGTGGGGGCTAAGGCCTGTTAGGCCAAGGCTAGTATTGACGCGGCCTAGGCCGGAATTAATTTTTTGGTGGCGGTGACGTCATCTGCTGTGATACTGCACCGGTACTGTTGTAGTCAAGAAGGCCTTGTAGTTGTACTAGGGCTGATTTTACCTTTGGGCGGGCCTGGGCTCCGCTTACCTGTACCGGTAGGCCTAGGGTAGGTCTAATCTTGGAGGATTCCTCCAAGGTCTAATTATCAGAACAAGCTTGATAGGTGCCATCTTTCTTCTGATTCACACTCACAGAAAACAACCTTGATATTAGGGTAGCTTTAAACTTTATAATATTGGTGAGGCTTACATTCACTGATTCACTTTCGAATTTTTATTAATTTTTTCAGGATCGAGATCGTGACAGTGAATCAAGAGAAACAACTCCAGCACCCTCATCTCAACCATCCAAGACTCCCATAATCTTAGCAAAGCCAGCTCCAGAGAGGGTGAGTAAGAAGAAGAGGTCGTAGATGAGAAGAGGATTCAGAGAGCTGGCCTCACTGAGCATTTGTCGTGGCATGTTAGTGATCAGTTTAAGAATCCTTGATTACCTCTGTATTCCAGAGATCTTCGGAGGAGACGATCACCGCCAAGGCTCCAGAGAAACCTATTGTCATGGTGAAGCCACGAGAGGAGAGCAAAATATCACAACCGATGAGTGCCCATGTCATGACATCAAACATTGGCATGGAGGTGACGTCACATACTGGATATCGTATACAGAGGCCTGTCGCTTCATCCAGTCCGACACCTGTTGTCATGTCACCTGAGAGTAAGTCTAGGATATGAACGTGGGGTTATTTTCCAGCTTGGGTGGTTGTAAAACTAATCGTTTTACTCAGTATCTTTCAGACAGTTAGTATAGAGGCTATGCACGTGACGTCATCAGCCAGCGTGACGCCATGTTGGATGGAACTGCGCAGCGCTTTTGACGGTTTTTACCTGCGCAGTTCCATCCAGCGTGGCGTCATACCCATTGATGACGTCATTTGATGACGTCAGTGCATAGCCTCTATACCGTGATCACACCTGATATGCACTTACACTTTATCTTTCAGTTTCATTACAATCCCGTCTTGCGACCCCTGCTGATATGAAGCACAGCATCAAACTTGTGGATGAGTCACTCCAGTGGTGTGAGAACGGCATGGAGGTAAGGCTGAGATAAAGGAAAGAGAACTTCTCTGACACATAAGTCCACAGTCACACCTCGATGAGAAGGAAGCCATAAGAGAGAAGAACCAAAGATATTTTTTGGTAGATCTTCTTTCATGATTTCTCTTTCAGATTCTATTGGATCAGACCCACTATTTTGTAATAGGAGTAATAGGACCTCAGGGAGTCGGGAAGTCAACCATTATGTCTATCATTGGTGGAGGAGGCATAGATGATGCCAGCAGGTAAGCCTCGGTTCAACCATTTCTATGTCCAGCCTCTCTGAATCACTTGATGTGTCTGCGTCTGCTCCATTCCTCAGCGTGTCAACTTCCTCTCCAGACCCTCACCGTTCAAGGCACAGAGCAGAGAGGTGAAGGAGGTATGTGGTCACCAGACAACAGGTATTGATATGTATGTGACCAGTGAAAGAGTGATCCTTCTCGATGCTCAACCTGTCCTCAGTGCCTCGGTCCTCGACTATATGATCCATCATGAGAAGAAGTATCCAGCCGAATACACCGCAGCTGAGAACTGTCATGAAATGCAGGTATGTCGTGCGATGATGATGATATGGACTGTTTATGCACTAGTTTCTCTCAGGCACTGTCTGCAAGATTGGGTTATCCCTGCTGGCCTCATCTTGACTGCAGCTTTTTTCGCCTCATATTGTATTACGAATTTGTGATCTGTGTCATTGCCTTTTCTTCCAGTCCCTGCAGATAGCAGCTTTCATGTATACTGTGTGTAATGTAGTACTCATTGTCCAAGATTGGTTCACAGATCCTTTCTTGCTGAGGTAAGCACATGTCTTTCACTTGTCTAATCATCATAGCAAAGTCTGCTCCTCACGCTCTCCCATTTTATCCAAGGTTATGTAACTTGGATAGGCTACTGTCTCAATTCTTTCAAAATACATTTGGTTCCACCCACCAGGTTTCTCCACACCGCTGAGATGCTCAAACCACCAACACCTTCTAGTGGCCATGAGAGTAATTCAAGTCCAGAAGACACGCCAGAATACTATCCACACGTTGGTATGTATATCAGTGAGAAATATAGGCCATTATTATGCTCTCAATATTTCGGTGTTTGTCAATTTCTTTATCAACGTCACCTGTTGATAATAATCTTTGGTCTCTGTACTTTCAGTGTTTATTCAGAACAGAGCAAGAAGAGCTGACTTCAGCTTGGAGAAGTATAACACGATGCTACAAACTGTGGGCAAAGTATTTGAGAAGTCGAGACTGAGGTACAGAGGAACTGTGTCAATGGCTAATGGGAATCTCCTACCCGGTCTCAACCAGAAATCTGTACAAGACGATGTCAACCTGTTCCTGCTACCATCTTTTGACAGTACAGAGAAATGGGGAGGTGTGTATCACTGTTGCTTCATCTGATTGGTGTGACAGCTGATGATTTATCTCTGAGGCATATTTCGATAACAAGATGTCGTCAGATCCCATAGGTCTGTGCAGCTCTGCTGTTTGTGTTGACTCAAATGGCAGGTATCATCATACACCATTTAGGAGAATGTCACAATCATCCTTTCAGATCCTATCTCCACTCTGCTGCCTGAATACCGAGGTCACCCTGGGTTTGATTTCCTCATCCGCTCTCTGAAGAGTCAACTCCTTGCAATGCCCAGGTCAATGCTGACACACACAACACTCACTGAAAAGAACTGGTAAGTTTCAGATGTTATGGTTGTTGTGGCTGTTGCATTGCTATTAAATTATGGATACATTCAGCTGTGCGTTGCCTTTGTCTTCAGCATCTTCAAAGGCGATCTTCCAATGTCTGCACAAGAACAAGATGTAGACAAAAGATTTATGTGTTTTGTGAAAATCCTTAAGTGACATTTAGCTAGGATGTCATCCATCGATGACTAAATACCTTACAAGAATTCATTATTTTTCAGGTTCCACTATGCTGCTAGAACTTGGGATGCAGTGAAGAAATCACAGCTCTTCTCGGAGTATAATCGTCTGTTGCCGTGAAGGTTATTGCTCGTCATGAGAGGTACAGATCAAATCTATTGTGTTGGCAACATGAGTGAGGCAGAGGACACCAGTCGTGGAGAGTGAAGTGAGGTGTTCGGATCTTCTGAACTCACGAACTGACTGGTGGTTGATAGCTCGCCAGATATTACAGATGGATGGATGCTTTGATGCTTGCTTGGAGGAATCCTTGACGAAGATCCAGCTGGCATGGCTGACATGAAACTGGCATAGCTGACGTGAAACTGGCATAGCTGACGAGAAACTGGCAAAGCTGACACGAAGCTGGCATAACTTACCCCCGAGTTTGTTGTTAGACTGGTTTTTGATTCAGAGTTCAATGAGAATCGAATGAGGATTCATCAATAAAAAGATTTACTCAGTACAAAATAATGGTGTTTGTTCCATTCTTGAGTTCTGATGTGAGTGATAGATAAGTGTCCGCTCAACAAGCGGCAGGTCCCGTGTTCTTGATGCTCGTGCCCCTGATCATATTCTCAGTATATATACCAGGAGAGATGTAGGGGCTGAAATGATTCACTTGGTCTTGAACAGGTGTTCCTGATTGGCTAAAGTGCGCTGTGGGACAAACACCTGATTGCCTCAATAGATGTCGCTGGTGGTTCTTGTGCTGTTGTATTTGATCAAATTCTACATGTTCTAAGAGGGAACTGATAAGATTTCTAAAGCATTTACACCATTTCCAGATCTGCCACGTGTATCAACCAATTTGTCAATAACTCGCTCCACTTGGTGTCTGATATATGTTGTCGGTGAACACCACTCTGTGGTGTACATGTATGTTATAAACTTCACTTTGAGGGGCCTCGGGCACTATTGGCGATACAACTGCCTGTGGTTTGACTTGCTGTGAGTGAATGCAGTATACCTGATCCATGTCGAATAAAAGGATCAGAAATTGAATAACAAAATATCTTCTAAACTTCATAATAATTTATTACAGGATTATATTATATCTACATCAACAACTATATGGACAAAAGTTTCATCAATGGACAAACAACGGCATGAAATATTGAAGTTAGCATAACAATAATTGATCGAAAAATTCATTTCTTCTGTCATTATGTAGAACAGCACTTCCTTGTCACAGCGACAGGAGATGTTGGATTTCATGATGACATACTGCAGAGATCATTTCACACCATTCTTCTACAACAGGCGTTAAAAATCATGACAATTGAAGCTACACACAGTTTGATTTGACAGGGTGTTTCAGAAACAAGTACAGCCATTGTTGACGGGACACTATCCAACACACCCTGTGTAATGATAATAGTTAAAATCCATTAAGTCCCTTTCGTTATCAGAAACTATTACAAACAATATAACTTATCATAATTTTAAACAATAAAGCATACATCGGAAAACATTCAACTAGTGTCTGGATGGAATAAGTCTTGACTATGCTAAGTATAAAAATAACACTGCATTATTTGTAATAAATATTATACCTATAATATGTGGTCAACACTTTCTTAACTTAATAGCAAACAAGATGACATTGTAAATGTCTGATGGTTCCCGCTTGTTAAGAGGACCTTACAGGCATGACAGGCAGCCTGCTGGCAGCCATTTTGATGTGCTCAAATCAAATCATCAGGTTTGACCTTGACCTTGACCTCTGATCATCAAGGCCATTGCATAATCAAAATGGGCATCCTCAGTAACCTAATAGTGGGTGATATCATGCTTCCACCTCTGCCATAGGCAGAGATATATCAAATTATCAAAGTATGACCTTGACCTTGACCTCTGATCATCAAGGTCATTGCATAATCGAAATGGGCATCCTCAATAACCTAGGTATGGGTGATATCATGCCTCTACCTTTACCAAAGGCCGAGAAATTTCGAATTATCAAGTTTGACCTTGACCTTGACCTCTGATCATCATTGTCATTACATAATCGAAATGGGCATCCTCAATAACCTAAGTATGGGGGATATCATGTCTCTATCTCGACCACAGGCAGAGAAATTACAATTTTTCATGTTTGACCTTGACCTTGACCTCTGACAATCAAGGTCATTGCATAATCGAAATGTGCATCCTCAATAACCTAAAGTGTGGGTGATATCATGTCTCTATCACTACCACAGGCAGAGATATTTCAAATTTTCAAGTTCGACCTTGACCTCTGACCTTGACCTTGACCTCTGATCATCAAGGTCATTGCATAATCGAAATGGGCATCCTCAATAACCTAAGTATGGGTGATATCATGCCTCTACCTTTACCACAGGCAGAGATATTTCAAATTATCAAGTTTGATATATCAAAATCTCATGATATTTCGAACACCCGGACACTTGAGGCTGAGAATTTCAACATAGTCCAGTCCTTGGATAAGTAGGCATGAACTAAGACTTGTTTCATGTTGCTCAGTTGACAGTATGGCAAGTTATCTGAAAATATCAAATTCGTGATATCGATATCACCATGATCCCAACATCTCACATCAAAAGTAATCAGCCCATTCAATTCCTAAGGTATGAAAACCTAAGGGTAGAACTTATTTCCATTGCTGTAGGTGTTGAAGGAGCCGAGTTATGCCATCAGATAAAAGCGTGACAGACAAAATATCAAGTCCGATATGTTGATTACATCATGATGGAGACATCTGAGATTGAAAATTATTGGCTCATTGGATTGCCCAGGTAGACAAACCTAGGGGTAGGATTTGTTTCCAAGGCTCTAGCTGTTCAAGGAGATGAGATATGAAGGTGTGACAGACCGGACACACAGATACACAGACACACACACAGACACACACACACACACACACACACACACACACAGACACCATGACCAAAAACAATATGGTTCCCGATCTGATTGATCGGGAACCATAATTAATAAGCAAACTGATCACTAACCTATATTAAAACGATATCATTTTGGAGAAGAATTCTAGTCTGATACTGAATTCTACAATTAGTGAATCAAAAGTACTGGGAATATAGTGAGGCGACGAACTGAACTTAATATGTAAGTTCAAGTTTTTCTCAGCCTATCTGTTGACTTCCCGATGGTCAAATCCAACAGGTCAGCACGACAGCAGTACTTCATGCTGGTGGCTGTAACTTGGTCCCAAGGTTCAACAATGAACATATCACAGTAACCAATCTACAACAAAATAATGGCCGGATGAATAGATTACAAAGAGATTACATACATTTTACTGTAATAAACAAGATCTTGAATAACGATAAAAATTGTTACACGGCATAAATTATACCTCTGAATTAATTTTGTGCGATGGGAATTTCTTCCTGGGCTTGGATTCGTAGGCTGGATATTTAACACTTTTGGCAGAAGAGAAGTCTCAAGATGGTTCCAATGCTAGCTGGTTTAAGCCTGGAATTGACCTGTCAGTGCCGACTCTAATATCCAGCATGATGTACTATTTCTTGCAAGAGAAAAGGAACAAAACCAGGGAGCCTTTTGGCACACGCTGCCTAATGGAAATGATTGTATACCACTGCCTATCATGCGTGCACTAATCTATCCAAGTTGTACGAGCTCGTCTATACTGTTTCCTATATGCATCATCTAAACTTTTATTAAACTTTTGGCGCATGTGTTCATATCGAAAATCGGCTGCCTTCTGTTTCCAATACTCTTCAAGTTCTCGTCGTCTTCTGGAAGGATGAAAATATGGCATCGTTTTAGAATGAAGTTTATGAATGTAAAGGCAATGACTGTAAGATAGTCTCATTGTTTTCAAACCAAAAGAAGTCTGAAGTTTGCCATCTGGTTGTGACCAGTCATGTACAGGAAAGAGAGAACATTTAGACCAGACTGATTGATCATACATGGAATTCTGTGTGTAGTCAAAGTCCTGAATTACTTCGTTGGAAAAACCACCACCTGATGCAAGTCCAAAACTGTATGTCTACATTCTAACATGCTAATTCACAAATTGGTCAACAACACCAGCCATTCAACAAACAACAGCTATGATATGCACAAATCAGAAACCAATACTGAAAGTGAATGGAGCGAACATGCAACGAGATATCTGAGGCTAACGAGATATCATGAGCAGGCATGCATAAATGATTGAGCTGAAAACCCTTTGACAGACTGTGCAGTATCCCAAAAGTGAGGAGTTGATAAAAAAGATCAATCCAGACACATGTCAAAGGGTGAACAGCCAACAAGAAGCAACAAAAAGAAGACAATAACCTGTATATCGCAACACGAGGAATTATGGGTAATACCTCCGGCGGCGAGCCGAGTTGAAGTCAAGAGCGAGTCGGTCGAGGGAATCCAAACCAATACTCGATGTTGAGTAGCCAAGGTCACGTGATCCATACAAAGAATCCTGAAAAGAGTATGATGTTTATAAATGAGCAATCTGATTTAGAGAGGTCACAGAGGTTTAGTCCGAACTTCCATGAAGGGAATGATGGTGTTGTGATGGGCATTTGCTTGTACCTAAACTGGATACCAGCCCTAAGATACGAAATTGACTGCCCTCCCCTCAACTTTGATAGATGGCCGTTTTGCTGGAACCAGCTAGATGGCCTTTGACCCCATTTCTTGATCCTACTCACATAACGTGCTATCCTGTTCCTATCAATAGCTGCCTGTACCCTCTCATCAATCAGATCAACAATACGACGATCATCATATCTATCCCTGAGAGCAGATCGTGGAAGTGGTGGGGGGCTGGGCAATCGTCTAATCGGCTTGGCTGGCATAGGGTCCAACCGCAGAGTGTCCTCAACAAGGTAATCTGAAAATACTCCATCGGTCACTTTCCTGCTCCTTGTGCTCATGACCATTGATTAAGGCCCACAAAGAAATCGGCTTATCAACTTGCATAAGAGAACTCACATGGAGCAATACCTTTAGATCAGAAAATATCACCTACCATAATCCAAGTCACTGGTAACACGTGTGCGTGGAGACCTGATCACCTGAAAAGACAAGGAGAGGGTCAAGTCCTGGACATTTGCCTTCCCGTCTTTCCCACCTACACAACCGTGCTTGACCATTCCGATGTTAGATATCAGACCGCAGAGGATATGTAGGCAGCAAATACAGGAACCTGTCTAATGTCTACTAATGGAACAATCAGTGCTGGTTTAAAGATCTGTTGACATCCCTGTGGTTGGAAAAGTTGAGCTGTTGTCTGCTGACCACGGATGGATGAGCTTGATGACATGAAGAGCCGGCACAGAGGACTCAAGTCAAGTTTTGTCAAGATTCTTAAAGGATTGAATGATGCTGGCCCTACAACTTGTAGTGATGTCCACTTTAGTAAAATGAAACTTTGTGCAACAAAGAGCAATTTTTTAGGCACAACATTTAGACCGAACATATTAAGGACCAAGGATATCAAGGACCAAACTAACTCTCTGCACTAGGTAGCTCTCTATACTACATGTAACTGTCAGGCAACAAGAGGCCAGCAACAACAAGGCAAGGTGTTCAAGAACTACATACTGGTAACTCTTGTGAATACAGCCACATCACTTTCACAAAACGTACAAGCTCAACAAGATTCTAAAGGCACATACTCTTACAGGAGTTGCCCCGATTCAGTGAGAACTATAGGCCTACTGCTCATAAGTGACTACCCCTGCTAATACTGCTGGATTTCACATGTGATCCAACTGCAGGGCTTAATTCAGCATCAGCTTCTGCAGTAAGAGTTGACATTACATGCATTGCTCGTTCATGAACTTCTTGAGACATGCTACAAGAACAAACAGCCCCTTCCACCAGCCCCTAAAAAACCTCCCCTGCCAGTGTGAATCAGTCTGTTACATTTAAAGAATATCAGGCCTTGATATTTTCAGAGCACCACCACTCTGATAGTGATGGGTATATTACCCACATCTATAGCATAAGAAAGATTACATGTTACCTTTGTCCCATACCACGGACTGTCACCACCATAAACCCCATAACGGCCTAAAAGGAAAACAAGAATGAGCAGGTGGGACACGCAGAGAGGAGTCACCCCCGGGGTGATGAGGGGATAGAGTATGTCAAGCAGATGTTGGTGCACGGCAAGCAGGGATAGGTGTGAGTAAGACAGAGGAAATTACAGGAGATGTAACCATTGGCTGAAAAGTCCTCGTGGTGACTCAAACGGGATTCGACCCCGTGACCTCTTTACCGTATATGGTACTTATAATTATACATGTACCCATCTCCCCCAGCCTCCATCTTGCCTCTTCCTACACATCGATGAACCAGGACAATTCTGACCACTGATTACACCTCCGACCATGTCAAGAACTGTTACCTTCGTTGGCATATGCCTGTGTCCAGACGGATGGTAGTGATACCTGTGTCCCCAATATCTCTGGCCGGTATACCGTTTATACAGCTGGCAGACCTTACAGCTCGCGTCGGTGTGGGGATACAGGCAATGCGGACAATACACTACATTTAGCAACAGGAAGAAAAGGGTCAATCAGACATGAGTCTGAGAAGAGAGATTACAGGTGTGCAGAGTTCTCCATCATCATTTGAACAGGGCTGACTTCATCACTACCAGAGACCTGTTTCATTTGCCACAATTTGGATGGGAATTCCCACATTTTGGATCATGGAGACAACGATGCCACTCAGTTGTAAAATACAACCATTCTCAGCCCCAATGAACCCAGAAGCCACCCTGCAAATGACGTTGAAGAGAACCGAGAGAAACTCTCCCTATTGAAACAGCAAGGAATCACATCAAGGCTTACAACTACAAGAGCAATGTTTTCTTCGTATTGGCAGGGTTTACACTGATGTTGGCACTACAACTGGAAGAGGAACACCTTACACCTGTCAAGTCATCCTCTTTAACTTTGTAAAACCAGGAGAAGCCAAGATGCATGGTCCTTAAAGTTTTCAATAAGAAAAGTTCCTCTGGCAGGATCTCATGGCCGACATCATCTTTAGCGTTTATGAGGAGCCACAGTTCATGCACAGACCTCAACAGACCACTTCCGTGTCCTTCAATTTCCCATCAATGACATGACTCATTCCAGAGTTCCACTAAGTCCAGGTCACCCTCAGCTCCAATGAACAGTAAAGAGGTTGACGACCGTGGAGCAACAGTATTAGAATTCCCAAGATCACCCTGGACACAAGCACTCATTATAACAAACTGTACAGCACATGTGTGGAATTGGCCACATAGCAGCCAAGCTTCTGCTCATCTACACCATGCAGGAGGAAACCAGAGGGTCAACATCTCCAGTTGGATTTCAAAGTTCACAAAAGAATTTGTCTTGCCAATTCTGTTGGGATTTACAAGAGGCAAGACAAAACTTGTTTATGTCAAGCTACATTTTGGATACACAGGATTAAACAAGGTTGCATGACCAAAGCAGGATCATGCAGAAAGGTCAATGTTCATCGTCAATTACTGTCACTTTCTATTCTGCATTTTGGATGGGAAAGCAAAAGTGCATAATGGAATGAATGCCATCTTGCTTGTGATAACTTTATGCCTACGCAGCTGTGAGTGTATGCATGGCTGAAGATGAGGAGAAGCTGAGCAAAGCATGCCAAATCTCCCAAAGGATAACAACCTGGATATTTTTGTATGCAGTGCATGGTCTGGGGTGATACGGCTTTTTTTCTTGTTGGGGGGCATCTGCAAGTAACATGTTGAATTGTTCACAAAGATGGAAATACGGTAGAACTTCAGGCTGAAAACAAACTCGACCTTAGTGGAGGAGACTGTTTCAGGAACGGATCCAGGATTTCGGGAAAGAGGGGGTGCACTGCGCTAGAAACATTGAAATCTGCGGTGAATTTCAATGATTTGCTCCAAATTTCAGAATTTCACGGTCGATTTTAAAGATTTTTTGGCCGAAAGGGGGGCGTGCGGCTGGTGCGCCCCCCCCTTGGATCCGCGCGCCCCCCCCCTTGGATCCGCGCCTGTGTTTTGTGGTGCTGGCAAAACTACGTGTACTGTACATGTTCCTAATGCTGCGAGGGCAAGTTCATGACGACTGAGAGACCAGACATATCAGTCAGGACTGGTGTCTGTCAGAAGGATCGATTATCTGTGAAGATTACGAATCATTTTCCTGACACTCAGAGCATTTCTTTTTGGCCCATCAGCACACTCAGTAGCTGGTCTGTGAAATCATCCCATGTCATTTTGTGCACTTCTGCACACTCTCCCTGCCTGCCAACCACACCACCCATGCTGCTCTGCAACAGGGCCAGGAAAACAATAAATCGCAATATACCTGCACTCCCAACGCTGTGATCTATGGGTGGGTATGCCAGTTCACCTTACTATGACTCTAGTACAGTTTGTGGTTATGAGGATGCACACATTACAACACAACAGATAATCAGTTATCTAACATCAAACTACATGTACTGGTAAAAGACAATTCGTAATTTATGACAGGATTGAGAACAGTGATGTCAAATCATGTGATTCAGCTCAGCTTGTTCATAAAAACTTTCATCTGCTCATCATTGACTTCAATACATGTGACTGAGCGAGGACTGCAGAAGCTGCAAGTCCAAAATTTACACACGTCAGGGGCTCAACAACTCCGACCCTTTCCAAGTTTGGAAGAGCTCTCTGGATGGAGTCAATCATAGTGACACTCACCTCTTGTGATCTTTGTCCTCCCTGATGGTGAAACTGATCGTGCTCTTCGAGGACTCTGACTGCGAGCCAATTTACGTTCAGATTTGAAAGTTTTTGGTGGATGGGCACCTGGTTTACGGCCTATTAAACTTCGATCCAGCTAAAAATACAAGATTCATTGATATATAATACATTGATTCATCTGAAATCTACCTCACTACCAGCACAAAACATACCCCAGTCGGTACAACAGCCTGACACACACACACGGATTTGTCTTGCAAGTTTGAATTTTTTAAAAGTTTGTGCATTAGATTACCTGACGTACAACAAATGGTGGCTTCAGGTCATCGTCATGGTATTCCAAATCCTGCACCTTCATATCATCAAATCGCTCACATAATGCAGGTGATGGTGACCTGGAATGGAAAAGAGAGGAATAGGTCGGACGTCGGTAGCCACGTTTGACCTCTCCGTCTGGTTCTGGCGACCGTCTGTGACTCTGACTGGAAACCAGAAGGTAGGAGAAATTAGGCGAGAAGTTGAGAATCTGTTGACGACAGAAGCAGATTAAGGATGTGTTAAAGGAAGGGTCAAAAAAGGGAAAGGGATCATTAATTGGACAAACCAAAATATTTTGAAAATCTTGTGATTCGTATTCTTGGAGCTTTGACAGATATCTTCTGGAGGCACAATATCAGGTCTGAATACCCACTTGGTGTCCTTATGTCAAATAACAATTTACCCATATCATGATTCACTGTCAGGAATGAAGCCACGTCCAACAAGTTCTTAGGTCAAATAGTCTGTCAGCTGTGAACCACTAATTTGTGCAAGAAAGCTTGAGGTGCATTGGAAAGAAAATGCTTTAAAATTAGTGATTAGAATTGGGTGTCAAAAGCAATATAGGAACAGAGGAAAAACTACACAAAAAAATACACAAAATATGATATGCATCTGACTTGCTACATGACATCATTTGGAGGGTAATGGTCACACCTCTGAGGCTACATGTACATGACATAGCCCACAACTACCCTCAAGAGGGAATTTTACATATCAAACTGCTTTCCCCAGTTCAAACCCAGTGCAAACTTCACATTTACAAGTACTGGTAAGTTGAACTCCAAAGTGGCAGTCAAAAACCAGAATTTTATATGAACAAAAAGAGATAATCTTACCTGACACGACTTCTTGATCTCGGCACCCTGATTGTTACTTCATCCTGTAAGAGAAAGGAACTCTGTTACCGGTACCAGTGTTTGGAAATCACTGAGGACGCACAAGTTAAAGTAGCGACAGCATGGATGTTGTCAACATTCATGTGATGATATCATCAGGCGCCTCACGGCCAAATACATGAAATACGAGGCAGATGCCCCATCAAAAGCACCCACTTTGTCAAGTTTTTGTGAGAACTTACATTATTCTCCGAGTTGCAAAGATAACCACAACGACAGAATGAGAAGTGCCAAGAGCAGACAACAGAAGGATATGGCTGTTTGCATGTTGCAGTATCCAAGCCATTCCAAGAATCATGAAAATGTTCCGTCTCTTGTAAAACTGGAAAATACTTTGGTCAGCCAATCGATGACTTTTTCATGGCTGACACGCTCTGGACAATCAGAGTAAGAAGTGATGGAGGCAGCATCCAATGGTGAGATCCAGTGTAGCCACATCCTCTCTTAAGATACAATAATATGAAGTCCCACAACAGTAACACGACAATTAAGACAAATAAAGACAACACAGTTGCGTGGAAGTAGAGAAATGCTGAGCCAGTTGCTGAGACTGACAGCCTAACACGGTTGTGAATAATGTATGAGGAAAATGACTCATAGCCATCAAAGAGGAAACAATGAAACCACACAATAGATTGTAGTATCATGCAATGTGTCTGAAAACATCCCATGAGCACATCCCTAACAATCAAGGCTATTGATGTATCTGAACACAGAGAATGATTGTCCCTCCATGACCATTACAAGCGAGAGGCAAGTCCTGGTGAATCCATAAAGAAACAGAATATGAGACAATTCAGCACAACAGCCTCAAAGGCCAAACCGTCCCTGGTAAGAATACTCAACCAAGTGATGTGAACTAATGCACAACTCATTGTAGGCAAGAAAATTAAAGTCCGATTCTAAGCGGATTATCAATGACTAAGAGCTTACATTAAATCAATCAATTCTCATTTTTATTGTCAATCTTAATAATGGATTACCTAAGCATGGTCTCCATAATGATTACTTTAAGCATTGTCTCAAATACTCCATGAGTCATAGAAAAAAAGTTGAGCTGCAGCATGATAAATTACATTTAATGTGATTAGGGGACAATGTTCACTTTATCTCAGACAACCAGAGTCTCAATCATGTCAACAATGGAGCATAGAACATGCAGCCTTTTACTTACATGTACGTAGCAGGGCATGACTGGAGAACATCATTATTGATATTACTAAGCCATTACAGCTGGCCTAGCTCTTGAGAAAAGTTCATGCAGAACAATAACAAGTTACCGAATAATCAGTGGAAACTGAGGCTACTTACAAGTCCCATGATTGATGACTCGAAGGAATCTGTGTATGGTGTTGGTGTCTCTCGTACTGTCGTCGATGTGGAGAATTCTATCCGTGGCGAAAGACCAACCTACAGAAGGAT
>NMRB01000797.1:262207-273316 GCA_002633025.1 Notospermus geniculatus | reverse complement strand
TACCACATTTTACCTCCATATTATGCAGTGAGTTTTGCTGTCAGATTCTGCCATCAAAATCATTTTGCTTACCGTGATGTTTAATTTTGCGTATGCACTCAATGGTTCTTCGTAGAATTGAGAAGAGTCATCTGAAATATACATACACATCACTGACAGCTGACTGAAGGCCTGCCGAGTGCTCTTTCGTCATTTAGATATGGTGGCCGCGAGGTTTACACACTTGACTTAGAATCGTTAGCAGGCTTAAGCCTAGGGTACATCAACCTTGCGATTGAAAGCAACTACCGGCAATGGCGTTTCCGGCAACGGTGGGCGACCGGCTGCAAACAGCTGCAACTGATCAGATGCTCAAACAGGTCGATGTACATGTACGCGCACCGGCAAAGCTATTGCCGACCGTTGCCGCTAGTTCCAGCCAGTTGCTCATGTTCAACTCGTTGCCAAAAGTTGCTTCTAGTCGTCTTCAGTCGCTTCTGATGTACGTGCTGGCAATGAACCCTCCTTTGTTTGTGGAGCACACCTGGTCATGTGATGTAATCAGGTGACCCACAAAATGACTCCCGAGAAGTCTGATCGGAAGACATCGACAATTTCCGTGCAGAATTCAGTTCAGTTGCCTGTTCGATGTGCGCGCTCCAGATTGAAGACTGGATTGTGCCACTTGTTGCCGCAATGACCAGTCATAGGCCTAATCGATGTGCATGGCACACGTACATCGATAGCGACTGTTGCGGCAGCTTCCAGTCACAATGCCGATGTACGCTTAAGTGCACGTGTTTCGTGAAAAAGGTTGTGAACCAAGGTCTGTCGGATGAGACAAAAAGCTGTGGTCCCTTGTACCCGAGTAAAGCACTACCCACAGGTGAAAGTGCCATGTACAGGACTCCATACCTCGGCAAACTCCATCAGGGTTACATTGCCTTTTAATAATACAGAGTACAGCTAGAGTACAGAATACAGAGTACAGAGTACGGAATACAGAGTATTCCCGTAGTATATCTTCCTTAGTATTTCAAAATTATTTAAAGAGATTATTTCACGCCTCTAAAGAGTTTGTCGCCATCAACTGACTGTAAAATTCAGGGCTACAATCCACCGCGGCTGGACCAAGCATTGGCTGACTCTCAACAAACAAGTCTTGCACGAGCTTTTGATCAAAATGATCAGGAAAAAGCCGCTTTTTGCAATTTCAATTCTTGGATGTATATTCCCCTTTCTACATGTGTTTGCCTGAAGGTGTTATGTCTTTTTTGGTTAGTTTGCGGTGCCAAGTCCCCTTAACTATATCTTATGTGACAAGCTATTTGTAACACTCACCTTGAACATTCGTGTGGTCAACCTCTGTTCTTCGTGACGGCGGGAGTACAGTGTCGTCGTACTCGTCGATCTCCTCTGTAACACATGATAATCAATAATGTGGTGTTCCGTTCACATTCAGTTCACTTCTTTTTACATGTTTGCCTGAAGGTGTTAGGTGTGTTGGTCAATTCAGGCTGCCAAGTTCCGTTAACTTTCTTACGTGACGAGTTATTTGCAACACTCACCTTGAACATTCGTGTGGTCAACCTCTGTTCTTCGTGACGGCAGGAGTCCAGTGTCTTCGTACTCGTCAATCCCCTCTGTAACACATGATAATCAATAATGTGGTGTTCCGTTCACTAATTGGGTTCATTATGGTTTCCGATCTCAAGATCGGAAACCATATTGTGTTTGGTCGTGGTGTCTGTCTGTGTGTGTGTCTGTGTATGTGTGTGCGTGTGTGTGTGTGTGTGTGTGTGTCTGTCTGTTCAGTCTGTCACACCTGTAACTTTGTTCCTGCAAGAGCTACAGACCTGGAAATGTGACCTACCCCCAGGCCGGGTTTCATGACCTGAGCTACAAGATGGAATGAAAATTTCCAGTCTCCGATACCTGGTTCATGGTGAAATTGATATATCAAAAGTTGAGATTTTGTCTGTCACACTTTTGTTTCTTGAATAACTTGTCTCCGACGCCAGGTAGAGCACTAGTAACAAGTTCGATCCTTCCCTATGTTTATGGCCCTTGGCAAGATACTGGCATCAACAAATTTATTCTCCAGTGTCAGCATCATAATGATATTGATATATCAAATTTGATATTTTGACATTTCGGGAGATCTGCCACAGTAAGCGACATGAAACCGGTGTCACAACATCATTGCTCATCCACGGATGTTATTGCAACTGAAATTTTCAGTTTGCACCAGCTCGGTCGCATGATATTTGCTGATATCGTGGTGAGATTTGATATTCAAATTTGATAACATGACATAAGTCAGAATCTGGTGATGGTAGAAACCTAAAACCTAAACCTACACCTAGGTTATCAAGGATGAGCTTTCAGATTACGCAATGACCTTGAAGATCAGAGGTCAAGGTCAAGGTCAAACAGTTCTAAAGTGCAAATCTACTCAGAATTTCAGGAGAAAACTAATTAGAAGCCCGAATTAACCATCTCCTATAAGTTTAATCAAGGATGCCTGTTCCAGTTACGCAATACTTCTCAAGGTCAGAGGTCAAGGTCACAGATAACTAGCTCTAGAGTAGTCAACTTCTCATCGGAAACCATTGACATCGCTCCGATGTCCTTCTCTTGTTNCGCTGATCGCTTCTTTCCACATGTGTTTGCCTGAAGGTGTTAGGTTTTTTTGTCAGTTTGGGGTGCCACATTCCGTTAACTTTCTTACGTGACAAGCTATTTGTAAACTCACCTTCAACATTCATGTGGCCAACCTCTGTTCTTCGTGACTTCAGGGGTGGGAGTCCTGCGTAATCGTACTCGATCTCCTCTGTAACACATGATAATCAATAAATGTGGTGTACCGATCAGTTATTGGGAAAAAACGGATGAAAGACAAATAAATATCCAATGAAGAGAAAGCTAGTGAATGAATAAACAATGTGTGCCTGGAACCTTGATCTCGTTCATCACTTCTTTCTAGATGTGTTTGCCTGAAGGTGTTAGGTTTTTTGGTCAGTTTGGGGTGCCACATTCCGTTAACTTTCTTACAAGTTATTTGTAACACTCACCTTGAATGCTTGTTGGGTCAGCCTCGGTGTTTGCTAACGACGGGAGATCGATATAGTCGTATATCCCCTCTGTAACACAATCATGACAATGAGAGACTTTACTGCCGTTACAGGTCGCCAGTTAGCGGTCCTAAAAGTCACATTTCACATCATAGACGTAAACTATGGCATCCATGTCATTGGATGATGTTATGGCGTGCATTTCTTCTCAATGACGTCAAATTTCATGACGTCCTAGGACCGCTAACTGGTGGAGGCCTCTAACGGCAGGAAAGTCTCCCATTATTGTAGTCATAGCCTGGTTCCCTGGCCACCGTTCAGATGGCGCTGCGTAGTTGGTGGCCAGACAGTAGCCGTGCCTTTCCCAGGAATTCCTGGGAATTCTGGTTGAGACGCGTTAGGTGAGGTCTATGTATCCGCATAGACCATAGTACATTTTACAGTACACTAACGTCAGAGGACGTAAGCACTTTCTGAATTCACTGCGTCTTTAATGTCGCTTTATGAAACAGGCCCATGGATTCGATTAACATGTAAGCACCTGGAATATGATATAGCTCATCACTTGTCGAGTCATTATTTCTAGCATCATCAACATAAAATAAGAGTATCCCTATCATTTGCTTTCATTTCTTTGTGCATCTTTTGCATCACCATGTTTACGGGATAGTTGAGTCCATCGTTATTTATTTCTTCCTTTTGCAATATGCCAAAAAGGCCAGTTCATTTCCTGGAAGTGTGTGCACATACTTATTACCTGAATGGTAGTAAAATCGCCAGTTAACTGCTAATAAATTGTAATCCAGCTAAACCTACCCTCGAAAGTTGGGTCCACGTGAGTAGTCGTCGACTCCCTTCCCTTTTGGTTTCTTCTTGAATTGTTTTGCCCACGAACATTTTGATCTTGTTTTGGACATGAAAGAAAAATGGCTAACCGTGGAACATGAAACAACGAAGAAAATTAGACCGCCAGTTTTTAATATGGGGCAATTATGAAATGAGAAAATCTGAAAATTCACGAATCTCTCGCGTTTGTTTTTGCAAAGCCCCGAAAACGCCAACGTGAGAGTCATATTTGTTGGGTGCTCCCTTTATGGAGCAATGGGATCGGCCTTCGCAAAGGCGTTTGGGTTGGGGTGAGAAGCGTTGCAAAAAAAATAGATTTCCCTCGTCCTTACCCGCAAAACAAGCTTTGTTCCTTCGCCGCGGGACGATAACCACAACGATGACGACCACGATTACCAATAATACAGTTACTGTTGCACCAACTATTATCCAAATGTTGGTGCCACCCTCTCTACTTCCACCACTTTCAGTAAGTGGTGTTGAACGAAACACATTATATCTGGTCCATCAAACACCTCCAAACACAGGAGAAGAACACCTTTCACCATGACCGACCCCTCGATCACGAAACTCGTTTCTGTAGCTGTCTGATTCATCACGACAATGACATGATGGTGACATATGCCGGGAGCATCTTTCCGACAGTATTTCATTTGCTGCCAAGTTCTGTTAACTTTCTTGCGTGACGAGTTATTTTTAACACTCACCTTGAACATTCGTGTGGTCAACCTCTGTTCTTCGTGACGGCAGGAGTCCAGTGTCTTCGTACTCGTCGATCCCCTCTGTAACACATGATAATCAATAATGTGGTGTTCCGTTCACTAATATTGGGCTCACTTCTTTCTACACATGTTTGCCTGAAGGTGTTAGGCGTGTTGGTCAATTCAGGCTGCCAAGTTCTGTTAACTTTCTTACAATACATGACGAGTTATTTTTAACACTCACCTTGAAAGTTCATGTGGCCAACCTCTGTTCTTCGTGACTTCAGGGGTGGGAGTCCTGCGTAATCGTACTCGATCTCCTCTGTAACACATGATAATCAATAATGTGGTGTACCGATCAGTTATTGGGAAAAAACGGATGAAAGACAAATAAATATCCAATGAAGAGAAAGCTAGTGAATGAATAAACAATGTGTGCCTGGAACCTTGATCTCGTTCATCACTTCTTCCTAGATGTGTTTGCCTGAAGGTGTTAGGTTTTTTGGTCAGTTTGGGGTGCCACATTCCGTTAACTTTCTTACATGACAAGTTATTTGTAACACTCACCTTGAATGCTTGTTGGGTCAGCCTCGCTGTTTGCTAACGACGGGAGATCGATATAGTCGTATATCCCCTCTGTAACACAATCATGACAATGGGAGACATTACTGCCGTTAGAGGTCGCCAGTTAGCGGTCCTAGAAGTCACAAAATTTCACGTCATAGACGTAAACTATGGCATCCACGTCATTATGGATGATGTTATGGCGTGCATTTCTTCTCAATGACGTCAAAAATCATGACGTCCTAGGACCGCTAACTGGTGGAGGCCTCTAACGGTAGGAAAGTTTCCCATTATTGTAGTCGTAGCCTGGTTCCCTGGCCACCGTTCAGATGGCGCTGCGTAGACGGTGGCCAGGCAGTAGCCGTGCCTTTCCCAGGAATTCCTGGGAATTCTGGTCGAGACGCGTTAGGTGACGTCTATAGACCATAGTACATTTTACAGCACACTAACGTCGGAGGACGTAAGCACTTTCTGAATTCAATACACTTTATGAAACAGGCCCATGGATTCGATTAACATGTACATTTGTAAGCACCTGGAATAGAGGCCTTGCAAATGACGTCACAAGCTGCCATGCTGGGGGGCACATACTGCAGAGGCGCAGCGAAATGTCCCAATGACGTTACGTCAAACACTGGCGTCGCGCACTTCACGCAGGCCACGTCACGGTCAGCTCACACCTCTGCCCACTTGCCCCTCAGCATGGCCGCCAGGATGACGTCATTGCAAGGCCTCTATATGATATAGCTCATCACTTGTCGAGTCATTATTTCCAGCGTCATCAACATAAAATAAGAGTATCCCTATCATTTGCTTTCATTTCTTTGTGCATCTTTTGCATCACCATGTTTACGGGATAGTTGAGTCCATCGTAATTTATTTCTTCCTTTTGCAATATGCCAAAAAGGCCAGTTCATTTCCTGGAAGTGTGTGCACATCTTATTACCTGAATGGTAGTAAAATCGCCAGTTAACTGCTAATAAATTGTAATCCAGAGTTAACGGAACCAGGGTGGGGGTAGGGATAGATTTTAGAGGATTTGTTTCTGAATAGATGGTTGTTTTGTGCAACAATGAGTGATAAAGTTATAGCGGAAGGTAATAGGGCATTCCCCTGAAGAACTAAAGGCGGTGAAAGTATTAGACCTAGGCCTAGCTACAGTGACCGCCAACCGACTCTACCGCCAAGGTGGAATGGTTGTGGTCAATGTGGATGGTAACTAAGTGGCAGAATGGGTGGTTGGTGAGAGGATGCATTGTCCACATATGGCCAATGCATCCTCTCACAGAGTGTTGGTGTCTTCCCCTCTGTTGGGCAATTCTCCAGTAGAGAATGGATGTTACAAAATGAAATTTTTATTTTCATCTTTGATATTACAACTCGTTCAGATCTGCAAAAAATCTAGGAGATTCAGGCAGCACTGCTGGAAATTATAATGTGAAGTATTTTCAGTTATAAGGCAAGATAAATTTATGAAAATTAAAATTCATGTTTTTTGCACAGAATGTCCTGACGCGGCCTAGTTTTGGTACCCTTCTTTAGTCCCTCACAGATCAGATTACATCCATGAAAACCATGGTGTTTTGGTTGATTTCCCATCTACAAGACCTGATTGAGGAACAACGGACAAGTACAACATTAATACAGTTGGGATGAATATGACTTCGAAGCCTTCTTTTCAGAAGTAAATTTTTGTAATTCCGTTACTGTAATTCCGTTACCATGTACTGCATTTAGAGATGTTAATTTCTCTTAGATGTAGAAAGATTTGGTGACGGTTAATATCTGAACTAAGAACTAACAACCTAAGCTTTATTATCATACTGTTATTGTGATCATACGTCCTGTGGGTATTGTGTAAGAATTTTTTTAAAGTTGGTGACTGTTTTTGCACTGTCTCTCTGATTAATTCCGTTACCGATAAACGCCTGAAAAGTGGGCATCACTGCTCCTTCCGCTTGAACTGTAGACATGGTTTGAACGTGTTCAAATATAATTTGGACTGATGTGCCCAGGATATGACTGAATTCGTATGCGTGAGGTTTGCCAGATAAGGGTGGGAGCTAAAAATATGACTAAATGTTGCTCTGATTCGTAATTCCGTTACCGGAAAATTTTGCCCTGTTTGGAATAGAGCAACAGTGGCCCACGAAAAAAACACACAACCGACTGGAAGCCGTAAAATAAGGGTGTATCGGTAGGCCTAAGCCTAGTCCATGTTCTTCTCACACCATAATCTTCTTTCCCTCTTCTTTTCACCCTCTGTTTGCAACAGAGCAACATGTGACCTACACAAAAACACACAACCGACTGGAAGCCGCACGCAATGTAGGCCCTTGCGCCCCGAAAACAAAAGTACATTAAAAAACAAACAAAATCCCACTCGACATGCTCGACGTGACCTCTTTGGCAATTCTCCCACTCTCCAACACACACACTGCACTCTCCCACCCCAGAGGCCAACCATACGCAATGGGCATATAGATTTGTTCCAACTATGTCATCAAAATCTGAGCTGTTCAACCGCCTGACTTTTTGCATTCATTTCTGCACTGTACTTCCCCAAGCAACGTGTACATCATAAGCCGGCGGCTGAAACCCATGACGTCACGAAAACTTGTGCTGTTCAACCGCCTGACACAATGCACACTTCACTGCCGTACACGACGCAGACCAGTAGAGCGCTTGCAACAGGCGGTGGCATATCGTTACGTCAACAATACTTGTGCATCTCCAAAAACACCCAAATATCTTTAAATCCAACATCGCTTTCTCCACAGTATGAGTCACTGTCTACATCTTTCCCAATTATCTATTGATGGACAGCCATAACAACGAGCAACTTCATCCCCTTGGTACCAAACGAACGCCTATGAGCTACAAACCCGAAAATCACCTACACTATAAAAATATCAGCAGCGATCCATAAAGGCCTTCGTCATGTACTGCCGCCTATCGGCGGGTTCCGGGATCATTGCGTCCAGCTAAACCTACCCTCAGAAGTTGTGTCCACGTGAGCAGTCGTCGACTCCCTTCCCTCTTGTTTGCTTCTTGAATTGTTTTGCCCAGGAACATTTTGGTCTTGTTTTGGACATGAAAGAAAAATGCATAGGAATCATGGCACATGAATCTAAGCGCAAAATTAGATTGCCAATTTTCAATATAAGGTGATTTATGAAATGGCTTCAGGATATGTGATCAATGGGGAACCGGAGGAACTAACGTCACGACGTGGCGCTGTGAGCAGTGCGACCGAAGTTTTTTCTAACGTTGTTTCCATTTATTTCTGGTGTGAAAAGCACCCGTTTGTTTCGGTCGCCTGGCATTAAAATTTACACCACCTTGTAGCAGATGAAAATATCTGCATTTTGCGGTGCTTTTTTTCCTTAAAATGAAGAGATAGATGGCGATTATGGCAACGTCATTACCTCATTATTCCTGCAGAAAATGTACAGCGGATTTTTTCATGACGCAACGTCAACACCTAAAACGACGTCAATGACGTCGTTTCGGTCGCACTGCTCGCAGCGCCGACCTGTCGGGATTTCCGGCACGCGGGTTCCTCATTAGAAAATTCACAAAGCTTTCGCTTTAGTTTTCGTACACCCCCCGCCGGAAACACAAACGTAAGGTCTACCCTTTGTTGGGTTACTCCCTTTATGGAATGATGGAATTGGCCTTCGCAAAGGCGTGCGGTCACGTCCTCCAACTGGTTTTCTGGTTGGAGGATCTGATTGTGTGCGGCCGGCAAGCCATTACCATGATTACTTAGACCTGTTAGTAATATTAGTACACGTATTTTCAAAACAAAAAAGTGCCCAGCTTTCTCCTTCAGCTTCCTCCTTTTCTTTCTTCAGTTAATTCTCTGTATCCGTCATCTCTGTATGTAGTGGATAGCCATAATGGTATCTCATACCATGGCATCCACTATAAATAAACTGAATAAATAAAGAGGCAATGGGGGGGGGGGTAGCAAAAACAACTAATTGTCCCCCGCAGTCGACAGACTGCATGGGACTTACAAACGGGTCTCGTCCGTCGTCCACAACACCAACCTCGACATACGGTTACCACTTACATAGTGTGCACTGTACTCATCATACACAACATGCCGCCTGGAAACGAGATCAAGCTCCAGATTTGTTCGTTGATTTAGCAAAGAATGTGACCTTAATTAAATATAATCTATGCCTCAATAGTTGAACTGTAAACAGAACAATAAATGAAAACATTACCAGTGTTTTTGTTGCACTTTTAACTTCCAACTTATACACAACGACAACCAAATTGCAATGTCGCGAATTGCCGTAAAGCAGTCGTCTGACCTCACACGACACGTTGTTCATCGTGATGCACATCATCATCATCATATGCATGTTACCTGGTTACACAAGACACACGTCATGCACGGACGTGCTGTTGAATACATTCTCATGATCAAGGAGTAACTCCGTATTGTTATGCATGGCAGTGGATAGGCCTAGGCCTAGGCAAGACAACAAATTTGCTGGCTAAAATAGGTCCAGCGATCTGGACATGATGGATGGCTTTTTGCCATTGGCAGACGCAAAAACCCACCCACTCACTCATAAGGCATGTAAGGTAGCCTAGGGGGATAGGGGCCTAGGCCTAGGCCTAGTCATTCGGCGAAATCCTCCTCAATCTACTTTTCACTCAACACCCAAATCATAGGCCTACATGGGCACAATTCCCTGTACCATACAGTGACCACCACCTCACGTAAGTGCTCCCAGATAACCTTCATGCCACCCCTCCAAACCAAGCACCTGCTGCGGGGGACACAGCTTCTCTGTTGCCTTGTTACTGTATAGAGTTTTCGCAAAGCCCCCAAAATGCCGACGCGAACATCTTATGTCGGTGCTGTCTTCATGGTATCAAACAAAGGGTTTGGCGTTCGCGTTGGCGTTTCGGGGACTTTGCGAAAACTCCCTATTTCCTTCGTCCTTACCTGTGTTCCTTCTGCGCAGCATGACAATGATGATAACCAGGATTACCAATAATACAGTTACCGGTACTGTTACACCAACTATTATCCCAGTGTTGGTGCCATCGTCTCTACTTTCAACGCGAGGTTGTGAATAAAACACAAGAACTCGTCCATCAAACACCTCCAAAAACAGGACAAGAACACTCTTCACCATGTCCGACCCCTCGATTACGAAACTCGTCTCTCCAGCTGTCTGATTCGTCACGACATGATGACCACATGGGCCAAGATTGTCTTGGCGACAGTATTTGATTTGAAGTTTCGTGTACGAATGCAGAAGGGGAGTCCATCTTGCCGTCATTCTGGTCCCCTGCCGCTTAATGTAGGTTAGTTTTGTGACTGGAGCAGCTGCAATGGAATAAGACGTCTCACTACGATCAGAATTCAAATTAAAACGTATCCAGTGACGAGGTATTCTTTTCCAAAGAAAAAACTGCCTAAAGGGTCAACTTGCTTTCGTTGCATTTCCACTGTCAGTGATTAATGTTTCGCACTTCATGTCCAGCTGATGGTTGGTATATTTGAAGTACATGTAGTTCTTTACCTCTTGTTTTAACTTGTACGATATTACCATAAGGACTCGCACCATCGTTGTTGGTTGATTTCACCCGGAATTCATATCTCGCATTACTTTTCAACCCCCCGATTCTGGGAACGACGTTTTCTGAATAGCCTGGGTCAGGAATGCGTTCCGCTACGATTCGCCATTTTCCATCAGTTCCTCTTAACGCGACTGTGAATGTCTGCGGTGATCCACCAGAAAAGTTGCTATTGAATGTCAAGGTAGCTGAGGCAGCGGTGACACTCACCGTGCTCAGACAACATGGGGTGTACGGCGGACCTAAATAAGTTGGAGATTAAACAACCAAATTACCACTCGATTAATTTTTCGTACGAAACAGGGATATTAGACGTCATGCCCCCCCCCCCCCCCCAG
>NMRB01000797.1:218095-229364 GCA_002633025.1 Notospermus geniculatus | reverse complement strand
GGGTTTTTGGTTTGACCTACTTTTCAAGGTCACAGAGGGTCAAAGTTCAAAATTTTGCCTTTAAGTGGCACGTTCCATATCCGCAGGTGCTATTGGCCTGAAATTTGGTACATATGTGTATATACCCCTAGGTCAGATGACCTATGACCCCAAGTTTTGGTCCGATTTGACTCTTAGCTTGGCCACCAGGTGGCGGAAACCAAAAACACCAAAAGTGCAATAACTCATGAACTAATGACTGGATCCTCGCCAAATTTTTATCATTGGTGCTTCTAATGAGGATGCATGAGATAAGTAAGGGGTTTTTGATTTGACCGACTTTTCAAGGTCACAGAGGTCAAAGTTCAAAATTTAGTCAAAATTTAGTCATTTGGTGGTGCGTTTCGTAACTGCCTGGGCTATTGACTTGAAACTTGGTACATGTATACACCCGTATGTCAGATGACCTATGACACCACTTTTCGGTCTGATTCGATTCTCCGCTTGGCCACCAGGTGGCCAAAACCAAAGCTCAAAGCCCAGTAACTCCTGAACTGTAACTGGATTGTCTTCAAATTTTTATCATGTGCATCTAACGAGGATACATGACCCTGGAACATTTTGATTTTTGATTTAACATTTGTCATTTGTTTTTCTGGAACGTTCACCCAGGTGAGCACATGGTCCATGGACCATTTCATTCATTATTTGACCTATTTTCCCATCAGAATTAAAGGAGCTGGACGTCCAAGTTGTAAACACTAGTTTGCTGGCCACTGTTTGTAAACAAACTAGTTTTATTCCTTCGTGAAGGTGGCAGCACCAGTGATCGTTAGACTGGTGCCCGGTCCAATCATCTTCGATAATCGAAGGCTGATCTGCTCTCCACTGCGTTACACCGCACATCACCCTTCGAGAAATAGACCAGTCGGCGGCGTATCTTGGCACGATGCCAACTTTACCGGTCGACCAATCATAATGCATTTTACATCGGGTCTTCGGCTACCACTATTTGTTCCACGATTCGAATTTTACAACACCGATTCTGATTGGCCTCTTCTTCTCGAGGCGGCAGATACGCCGTGGACCGGTCAATTTCTCGAAGAGTGATGTGCGATGTAACGTTAGTGGTGAGCAGATCGGCCTTCGATCATCGAAGATGGGTCCAATGCAACTCACTCACGATATTCACGTCAGTACATATCACCGACAATAGGTGGCAGCACCGCAGGCGTCGCGTGGATAGAGAACCAGTGAGTGAGTGTTTACAACTTGGACGTCCAGCTCCTTTAAGTCAAATCAAAAACCTGTTACATACTGTAGGGCCTATATTTTGACTTATCCGGCCACCGCGGCCAACCTGCGAACCACGGGAATTATCACCCCGAGGCCCATCAGGGTCTTCGGGGTATTGTCATCACGCTGGCGTCTGTCTGTCTGGCCTCGTCGTCGTCCGGCGTCATGCAAAAACGACGTGAATGCTCTAACTTGAGAATGCTTCGGAATTTTCATCTCAAATTTTGTATGGTGATACCTCATGACATGACGCTTCTCGCTATTGAAACATTCGGAACACCTCGGGTCTTTCCGTCGTTGTTCGGGAAAGCCCCTCGGATGTCATACAGTCATTCGCGGAGCGATTCTGTACGTGATCACGACCAGAATTGTTAGGCTACCGCATCACTCATGACAAGTAGCCACCTCCGCGAACAATATAACACCTGCAAACCCTGTCTGTCTGAAGGCGTGTTTATCGCTCAAATATCAATAAATTGGTATATATTTGATACGCTTTATGTAAACTTGAAAGTGGCACGCCAGTAATGTGGTTAATTACACATTTTGGTGATCATGCCGGGCAAGTGGGAAAGTAGCTCTCGCCGCTTATACGTATAATATACGTTGTAATGAAATCCCTCAAATTACTCGATAGAATTCACGTAAAACGCATGGACAGCATTGGATCAGTACACTATTGACATGATTGAGTACTAAAACACATAAAATGATCATATAATGTGAGATTTTCGTCATTTCAATACTATATTAGCGAACTATTTCTTAGCGGAAGAACACTCCGCCAGTCTGCGTAATCGGCGCGCCGCATCACATATCCTTCCATTTCAATATGGCCGCTTATGTATGACATTAGAGATTGAAATCTGGCAAAGTTTCAAGCTCTAAAGCTGCCCATACACGATCAATATTATTGCACAATATGAGGATCACAATGGGCAATATTATTGTCAATCTTTCTTCTAACTATCGTGCTAGAAGCACACGACCACCCATTTGGGCCCCATATTGTGCAATAATATTGCGCCGTGTATGGGCGGCTTTAGTTGAGAATGGCTATTGAAAATCGGCCGGATCTGATTCCTACTTTGGCCACCAGGGGGCACATAGTGAAATGACAAAATTTGCGATTACTCCTAAACTAGTCATCGAAACTTCATGAAATTTATATGGTGGGTGTATCCAGTCAGGGTACACAACATATCAGACGGGTTTTTGATTTGACGTACATTTCAAGGTCGCAGAGGTCAAAAGCTGAAATCTGATTGGTCAACGACGTGAACGCGCTAACTTGAGAATGCTGTGGAATTTTCATCTCACATTTCCACATTTCCACCCGGGTGGAAAACAATGTTTTTCACCTGGGTGAAAATGTTTTCCACCCGGGTGAAAATGTTTCCCACCCGGGTGGAAATGTTACACCCGGGTGGAAATGTTTTACACCCGGGTGGAAATGTTTTCCACCCGGGTAGATATGTTTTCCACCCGGGTGGAAATGTTTTCCACCCGGGTGAGAATGTTTTCCACCCGGGTGGAAATACTTTCCACCCGGGTGAAAATATTTTCCACCCGGGTGGAAATTCGAGAAAAAATACAATAATGTTCAGAATATTTTAATGTGGACAAAAATACATACATGGCATGTTTGGGCCACCGTAGGAATGTGTTGGCTGTGATCTTGATTTCTGATGGTGCTGCTCAACTTAATTGCTTTTGGCAAGTGGAAATCACTTTTGGGGTATTTGGTCCGATATGTGTAATTTTACATTAAAACTCAACTGCAATGTAGCATGGAGGTATAAAATAAGGTGAATGTAGCAACTGAAAATATTTAAGACCATGTTTATTTGATTCACTGTCCCCATATTTCTATCTGTTAGTAATACATTTATAGGGTCTAAACCCAACCATTCAGAAGATAGCTGTACATTGGTTCCTCTGCCCCTGTACAAAATCGAGTCCACCAGCCCAATGATAAAGTCAGTAGCAAACTATAAAAGGGTCCATAACAGGAGTTCGCAAGAGAGATGACCGAGCAGTCCTCCCAATTCTTATGTAGAACAGATATACCTACCAAAAAATGTTGACAGCAATTGTATATCTTTTTGTGCAACCTTATTCACTATTTTTCGTGCTTGGCTCCCCTACTATTATTTTCATCCTTGATTTTCTGTCACGGTTAATGTTCGCGGATTTTCTCAGCTGTGGTATAACCTTTTGAGCTGAAATTTGTAGGGTATGATTTTTGTATAATAAACCCGTGTCTGCGTGGTATTTGGCAAATATTGTGGCCTATTTTTTAGATATTAGCAATTTGAGAGCTTGGAAGAGGCTATTTTTGGCCGTTTCCGCTCTAATTTCTGAAGAAGATATTTCATTCCCTTGATATGTAAATATAACAATATACAATTGATAACAAAGCTTCTTTTCGTTGATCACGCCGAAATAACAAGTATTTGTCATCATTTGGGAGAAAAACTACCTTGAAGCACATGCGTACGAGGGTATGGCAGCTACGCCATTTTTTGTCGTTACCAAGGATTCGAAAGTTTAATATGACGTCACGAGAACTGTGACGTCATAGTGACGTCATAACTGTGACGTCACAGTCACGATAACTGTGACGTCATAGGATGACGTCACGCGAATGAGTCCGTGCAGATGATGTGCTGCGAGACAGACGATCTTTCCTGACTATTCACCACACTCATTGAACACACACTGACTTTCCCACAGCCGTTCATCAACCTCTAGTGAACCATGTCGCCGAAAGGCTTGTCCAGACCCGTGTCGTCATATACTTTGTATATAGGCCTACATACAGGAAAATGTACATTAATTCCAAAAACACATAGGCCTATTTCACAAAAAAATCCCAACAGATTTTTTTCGTTTCGTTTTTTCGCTTCTTCATGTGTCGATTCTCCATGGTATTGGGTGACACCTAGTACCGGTATGGGTTTTATCGCATTTACTTTTTTTGCTCTTTCCACTGTGGGGGAGAAGGTGGGGGCGGGGGGGGGGAGAAGGAAACAAAAATAATTGAAAGAAAGAACAACGCTGGTTTCCTCCCAATAAAAGGTTTTATTGGTCAACCAGATATGGTCACTGGGTACAAAACACTAGTCTTAATATTAAGTCTTAATATTAACCCTGGTCCTTGCTCTCATGCATATGCATGTACACACAACATGTACACTGCAAGAATTCCATTTTTTACAACACACACAAAAACTATGGAAAATGGTAGACATGAACTAGTCTGATTCTTGCTTTTCTCTCAAGGTGAAATGACAAGTTCGCGATGTTTGACTTTTTTGTTTGAACAGGACAAACTAATCAAACATCGGAACGTTCCATGGAGATTTGAATTCTAGCCCGACCTCATCACAATGTAGGCCTACCCCTCATAGGATAAAATGACACCAGGCAAAAAACTTTAAAAGACATATCTTTTTTGTTAGAAATTGGTTAGAGGAGTGACGGATAAAGCCCTGTGCCCCTTGAGAAAGCTCCAGCCCTTTTGTTAAAGGTGCTCTAGTTCGAATTGTAAACATTACGGTTTGTTTATTTACATGGTTGATTATAATAAGTATTTTTCCTCGGACAGGTGGCAGCACCGTGTATACCAAAACATTAATGTTATCTATTTTTATCAGTGTCTATCTTGATAAATATTCTTGTAACTGAAATAAATTTATGATTTTACGCTCAAAAACAAACAAAAAGTTGTGAAAGGTGAGATTTAATTCGATTTTATCTGATTTGTTAGTACCAAAAGTTGACAATAGGTGGCACACCATAATGTTTACAATTCGAACTAGAGCACCTTTAAGTCAGATCAAGATGCAGGATGATGTATATCAACAACTCTTGGACATTTGGGACAGTAAGCCATGGTGCCTTGTACCTTGTAAGTAAAAGACCCCATCCAAGTGAGGAACATGAATAGCTTGAGATGGCCTCTGCAGTAAATTACCAGGGCCAATAATGCTACGGCTTTGGCCCTGACGGAAAAATCTAAAACAAATAATACCCTTGGAGATTCATCTGACTGGACACTTTCTCTCGAGGACTATTTCTCCCGCCACACGGAGACATCATTTTCATTTGAACAGATCATACCACAGGTTATTGTGGTTCGATACTATACTAGGGGACCACAGGTCCTAACACACTCCATTGAGAATGTATAGAATTGTTTTTCTATACATTCTCAGTGAAGTGTGTTAGGACCTGTGGTCCCCTAGTATAGTATCGAACCACAATAACCTCCGCCACAAATTGATACCTGTGCATGTGGGGGAGGCTAGTGCGTTATCGTAAAATTGACAGAGTGCCCTGGTGCCTGGTACAACAGTCACACAATACCGTGCAACCATCATTTAAAAGTTGAAGGTCTACTTCCCAGATGAGGCCTGACTAACATTCCTCACTCCAGGTTAAGTTTACAAGTGAATGAGAAATTTCTAAGATCCCCCTGTTTCCCACGTATTGTTCTGTAGGCCTATTCATAATTAAACTCCCTACGCAGTTGTGTAGGCCTACCGCGGCCCCTTCGGCTTACTCGCTCTCCACAACTGCTTCACTTCGTGGAAGTCGCCGCGTTTGGTCAACAGATGGCGTCAGGGCCTGGCGCGAGTTTTACAGCCTATCAGCACGCTGCTTTCAGAAAACTTTGGCCGTTGGCAACGGATGTTCTTGTGCTACCATGGCAACGAACCGCTTGGCCAATGAAAAAGTGTCTCAGGCCAGCTTAGTTACGGGTTGCCCGGTGCTCTCATTGGTCGACTCTCTCAGCGCCATCTGTTGACCAAACGCGGCGAATTTTACGAAGTTAAGCAGTTGTGGAGAGTGGGTAAACCGAAGGGGGCGCGGTACACAACCGCGTAGGGAGTTTAATTCATAATATATGTTCAACAAACTTCAAAATAACTTGCACACCTCCCTCTCATGAAATAAGAAAATAATACCCGGAACAGGATACGAAACCCTGAAACTTGTTTGACAATTTTAACATCAGGAACTTACATACCCTTGCTGGACTTAAATCCTTTAGCGTGTTCGTTTACTCAGTCGGGCCTCCCCGGAGTAAATTTTTGAGCGATCGAGGTGCATGCTCAATAAAGCCCCATTCCGAACGCTGTTGGGTCTCACTCGAGTAAGTTCGCACCACATGATCAGGCAAAATTGCGGCCAAATGGCACTGGCGCAGCAGACGACATGGACGACCAGAAGATAAAAGCCGCCCTGGTAGCCATTCTAGGCTCACTCTCTGTATCTCGCATGCTGACCATTGTTTATATTAATTCAGTTTGCGTAAAAATGGTGGATTCAGCATGTTCGACGCCATTTTGGCGAAAGGCATGCTGGGATACTTCCCCAACTAACCACCTCGGCGAGGTGGTTAGTTGGGGCAGGCCCGATAGGCGCCACATCATGACCTCACACTTTGACCTCGAACGCTGTGGGTCTCGCCCTGGGGAAGCCCGGGCGAGTAAACGACCACGCTACTTAATGACTTGACTGGTCCCCTAGCGGAGTGGCTCGAGGACAGGGGACCAGTCTACAACTCGACTGGTTCTTTACCCTTCACATTGCGAAAGCTGTAAAACCGGACACGCGACAGAGGTCTTTTTTGTGAGTAACATCCCTGAACTGCAAAAATCAAGTCAACATTTTCAAGAGGAAAAACCCAAAATAATCTAAAGCAGTGAAACACATTGGGTGGTATTTATCAAAGATAGCAAATGCTTTTGCTTCAAGTTTTGTAACACATTTACATTGGACAGTGCTGTGCAAATCATAAGTAAAAGCATTTACTAACTTTTATAAATACCAGCCATTGTCTAATAACTTATTATACCTGAAGATTGAGGGGCCTTTTTTCTGTACAATTTTCTAAATTTCAAAATAGACAGGTCATTTTCTGAGAATCTCACACATTTTAGATTATGCGTTTAGTGCAGTTTGATACACCACATTCCTTGACCACAGAAACAGGCTCAACCTGGCAGCCATCTTGTGCTGAACTTAGGCCGTTCCGATTTTGTTCCGGTTTTTGTCCCTGCAGAACTCAAATGAGGTGATGCTCAGTATAAGCTACACACATCCATGAGTGATTTTTTCGACAGATTTGATGCTAGTTTTACAGTAATTTTTACCATGTTCCACCACAGAATGGCCAAAAAAGACACACAAACTTAAACAAAGAATGAGGTAGCAAATGATGTTGCAAATGATGTTCTGTGATCTAGTGAAACGTCTCATAGACTGGTCCCCTGTCCTTGAGCCGCTTCACTATTACTCGTACTAGCAGAGCGCCTCGAGGACAGGGGACCAGACTAACATCTCGGATCTCCAGTAGGCAATGCGGGAGACAGGACTTGACTAGGAGAGTACATGTGACAAACTGAGTTATACCATCATGAATTAGCGTGTTCGTTTACTCACTCGGGCCCCGGGACTCGGGCCTCCCCGGAGTAAATGTTCGAGTGCCTGAGGCGCATGCTCAGTAAAGCCCCATCGCGAACGCTGTAGTTGGGCCTCACTCGAGTTTGGACGACCAGAAGATGAAAGTCGCGCTGGTAGCCACTTTATCCTCGCTATCTGTATCTATATTTGCTTGCTGACCATTATTTATATTCAATGGCGTAAAAATGGCGGATTCGGCATGTTCAACGCCATTTTGTCGAAAAGCATGCTGGGATACTTCCCCAACTGACCACGGTCAGGTGGTACTTCGGGCAGGCCCGACTGAGAGGCGCCAGAACATGACGTCACACGGTTAAAGAACGCTGTGGGTCTCTCCCAGGGGAGGCCCGGGTGAGTAAACGAACACGCTAAATGCGTCTTTTCCCACATGGTCTGGATCTAGAATTGCTCCGAGATAGTCTCTGGTTTCCCAAACCTTCTATTTCATGGCATGGTCTCAGCTGCAGAGCCCCAATTTTTGTCAAAACAAAAGACAATAGACCTTAAACTCATACAAATCATGAGGTAAAATGCCTGTACATTAATTAGTACAAGAGAAAGAGTGCGTTCAGGCAATGATATAAATTTGCGGATACTCGGCGGGCAGGACACCAGGCGATATTGCAAGCGGTCTGATTACCACCAAGCAGACTCCGCTAGGCCTATTTGTTTGTACCGGTATTTGATTTTTCCATCAGGGCCGAAGACAAAGCATTATTGGCGCTGGTACAGGTAAGTATGGAGCAGGCCATCTCAAGCTACTCATGTTCCTCACTTGGATGGGGTCTTTTACTTGCCCTTGCAAAACAACAAGGCACCAAGGCGTAGTGTCCCATGTGACCGACGTGAAGAGCCGAGAATGATATAAATCCCATATGGCCCGGGCTGGATTCGACTAACCCAGGACCTGCCGCTTGCTGAGCGGACGTGATAACCACTCGGCTATCAGGGCACTTGACTCAAGGTGTGCGCTGGACAGCGATGCGTGGAATCTTCTCGCCAGCGATGATCACCCATACCAAACAATACCAAAACAGATATCGCCCAGTCTGCGGCGGCTGGCGAGACACTTGTGATGGTGTCCAACACTTGTGATATCACAAGATCTACTTGTGATACCGGTACTGCCCACTGCTTTGATATCACCTCCTTGTGATAGTGTCCAACACCTTTGATATCACTAACTTGTGATACCGCCCACAGCTTTGATATCACCTCCTTGTGATAGTGCCCAACACATGTGATATCACACCAACTAGTGATACCGCCCACTGCTTTGATATCACCTCTTTGTGATAGTGTCCAACACACGGTCTGTGATACCGCGCAACACTTGTGATATCACCTCCTTGTTGTAGTGTCCAACACTTGTGATATCACACCAATTTGTGATACTGCCCACTGCCTTGATATCACCTACTTGTGACACCGCCAACACTTGTGATATCACCTACTTGTGACACCGCCAAACACTTGTGATATCACCAACTTGTGACACCGCCAAACACTTGTGATATCACCAACTAGTGATACCGCCAAACACTTGTGATATAACCAACTTGTGACACCGCCAAACACTTGTGATATCACCAACTAGTTATACCGCCAAACACTTGTGATATCACCTACTTGTGATACCGCCAAACACTTGTGATATCACCTACTTGTGATACCGCCTTGTGATATCACCAACTTGTGATACCGCCAACACTTGTGATATCACCTGGTGTGCTGCTGGCTTTAAGGACACGAGTTTGAAACAACTCTGTCTGAAGATTCTCAAGCCCTAGAAAATGAGGTCAGACATGGTATCCATACAAGTTATAACAAAACTATGATTTTACTCAAAATAAAAATACCAGGTAGTCAGATTCGGTTGAACAGCTTAAAACGAAGGCTGCTGAGGTATTGTCAGAGAATCAGCAATGGTTTTTGTAGAGAAATCTTGAATTTAAAATGTATAATTGAAAACCTGCTTTTTTATATGTGCCCATCTTCACTGAGTTCAGGTAAAGGCTCGGCTTCTCCTCCCTTGACCTTCACGCAAGCAAACCACATTCCGTGTTCAACGGATTTCCCAGGTGTACCAAAAATAGCAACCAATCACGGCAAAGCTTGCACCGACCCACGTGCATGACGTGTTCCGGGTAATGACGTTGACCAATCAAAATTTGATGAAATGACACCATTGATACTTTTTCTTCCTTGAACGACGAAGAAACGAGGCTTCTGATTGGGCGCACGAGAAAATCCCAAAGCGTTGAACACGGAATCTGGCTGCTTGCTGCAGAGTGTAGGAAGAGGTTAGCCGATTTCTAGACGATGCATTATGCAGAATGGATGTGCCAGGCACCAATTCTAACTCCTTACCTGGTGCCACACTCATTGTTGCTTAAAGGAGCACGGTATTGCCACTTTTTCTCGACAGCCGGCGCCACCGCGCCACTCTCCAACCCAGGGACGAACTACGTTGTTGGCGAACCGACCCGATTGACTACAAGTACGTACATTTTGTAATGCATTTCTGTAGTTCGTCTTACTGCTGCTAGGTGGCTCCCTCTATGTCGGCAGTCAAATAACACTAGAGATCCAATACCGCGCTCCTTTAACTTTCGGCTTGGAGGGTGCAGCACCAACCACCTATCAACCGTGGTCGGCGGGTTCGACTCTGTCGAATATCCGATTGAGGGCTAAAGGCGCCGATCCATGGGATATTTTTTCGCACAATTTGGGTATCTATGGGCAACTCAATATTAACAGCGTCAGGTGCGTATCCAGAGGGGGGTCCCGACCCCCCTGCTCGCGCAGGTTATAGATTTTTTTACCCGTATCACTTCAAGCGAGCATAAATGACAGGGAGATGGGCACGTAGGTGAAGGGTCTAGCGGGTTCTCGAAACTTCAGACCCCTGCTCTGATATAGATGTAGTACCCGCTAAGCCCATCAGGTATCCGTTGTTGGGTGTGGCGGATGCGACCAGGTTCACTCAGTCAAGACATATTGAAGGTTGAAATGCTGGGAAATGGCGTCTTCGGTCAGATTTTACCAATACGCGAGGGGGCACACCCCCCTCACACTCCCCCCTCTGACTCCATCCTCGACGACGCTCGATCCCCTAGACCCCCCTCTGCTCAAAATCCTGGGCACGCGCCTGCAGCTATTTGTATTTGTATTAAAGTTTTCCACAGCATTATTGGCCCTGGTAAGTATGGCTGAAGGGGTTATTGTCGTCTTGGGTACACATAAAGTGTACCCAGGTTCGATGTCGTCAAGTGAAATTGTACCCAGGGTCCACTTTCTTGTTACAAACTGTACCCAGGTTCAGATTTAGAGACCTTGGGGTGAGGTTGTTCTCGGTGAAGTCATTTGATATTGTGTCTGCAAGTTGGCCGTGCAAAAAGCTAAAGAAGAGAAGTTGAAAGAATTTTATTTTTGACCAGCTGGACAGTTTTCAACCTCGGATGGTTACAGAGAAAGTTAAACAACTCGCCAGCTAGACAAGAAAACGTGTCATTTCCAT
>NMRB01000797.1:189376-209506 GCA_002633025.1 Notospermus geniculatus | reverse complement strand
ATGTACTGATATGGTACACTCTTTAAAGCCACACTGTATTGAATTCAGAAAGTGCTTACATTCTCCGACGTTAGTGTAGTGTAAAATGTACTATGGTCTATCTGAATACATTAGAATTCTGCCTGCAGTGTTTTCAATGGGGGCTGAAAACTAAGGCCTTGACACTGTGAAGAAAGTGCTAGTATCAGGCAAGCATTTTGGGCCATGTCGAATTAGCGGAACCAGCGGAAACAACGGAACAAGCGGAACTTGAAGGAAAAACATAGGCGTAATGTTGTTTTTTAAATAATAATCTGCACTGTTCCTCAAATCGAATTGTTAGGCGCCTTAAAAACTAGGTCTACGGTAGGGGCCTCGGCCTACCGGTAGCCTAGCCTAGACCTAGCATGCCTACGGCCTACATGTAGGTCTCAATCCGCACATCATGACTGCAGCCGCGTGTTGCTTAGCAACACCGAGTCGCGTGTTGCTTTCAGTCAACAGATAAACGAAGCAACAACGAATCACGTGTTCGTTCTATCAGCTGCAGACCAGGTTCCGCTGGTTCCGTTGTTTCCGCTGGTTCCGCTAATTCGACATGGCCAGCATTTTGGGGACCTTCACAAGGCTATGAGACCTCTACCTGCAGTCTGGGTACCACAAAATTCAATACAGAGGGCCTTTAAGTGCTGTTAACAACCACCTCCCTTCAAAATTTCACCCTAAAACTTGCAGATTCGGAAACGACAAATGGAAAGATTTCATTGGCTGACAGCTGGTACTGACAGAGCCGATGGCAGACGTGCATGATGAAACAAATATGCAAGATTATTAAAATGACAATGCGTGAATCCGTACATGTGATTATGACGTCGAAAACTCATTATAAGTTTCAGACGATGTTTAATATGCAAATGAGGGCGCACACACACAAATTCCCGGCGTGTGCTTTCTATATATAGACAAACAGCTTTGATGATCAGCAATGTCAGAATAGTGTCTCCCTGAGTACCGACAATTGCTGGCCTTCTTGAGGTAGATATCATAAACACCATTTACCATGTACGCTAGTTTACGTCTAGCTAACTTGGACTGAATTTCGAACACTGTAGGTAGATGTCGATTAGACTGGTTCCCGTCTTTTTGCCACTGCACTCCCGTGGCGCTACTCTCCGTTCTGCAACAAGGAGAATAGCGCCGCGGCACAGACGGGAACCAGTCCAGGCCCGGTTGCACTAAACTCACAATAGCGCTAACTTTATGTTAAATGACGTCAAAATCCATTGTCTTTTTACGTCATCTAACATAAAGCTAGCGCTAACACCATGTTAGCGCTAACATGATTTTGTGCAACCCAGCCCAGACGTCAGCTGACAACTTTTTGACCAAAGTTTGCCAAAAGGAACAGTGCAGCAGAATAGCTTGAATGCAAAGAAACTGTCTCACACATACTGGTGTAACATTTTTGACTGTTCCCCATCTGTGAGTGTTCCCCCACACTTGTCTGTTGGATAAGCTGCGACTTGACAATAAGGGACACACAGAGAAACGTGTCGATCTGTCTGCCAGCCTTTTCCAAACCAGTGAAACACAGACATACGCAACAATGGCAGATATTACACCGGTCACCCATCCAAGTACTGACCATGCTCAACGTTGCTTAACTTCCAGCTCAGAGGCCAACGTGCCAACCACTAGGCCATAAAGGAAATCCATTGTGGCTGGCAGTTAGGACGTGCCATAACTGGGGCTACACCATTAACTTCAGTATTTTCAGTCATGTCATCATTGCGTTCTCGCAACGGATTGCGACATTCGAAATTTAGTCCAATTTAGTTAGAACAACCAGCAAAAATACACGGTGGACACAAAAAAAATGGGAAGAACACACACTTTGACAGTTGACCTTGGAGTGACCTTGGAATGGCCTTGGAGTGACCTTGAAATGGCCTTGGAGTGACCTTGAAACAGGGATTCACTGAAATACATAATTTTCAGATGCCCGGCCTCCCATTCATTTTCTGTCACAAATATATGCAACATACAACACTGCATACAATGCTTTCAAATTTTTTCACCCACAAGAATTTTCACAGAGTTTCCACCCACAAAAGTAGGCCTATACCGCCAATCCAAACCCCTGCTTCGTTCCACGACCAAACCGCCAAAGGGATGTCCTTCCATAAAACGTGTACCACCATGCAACCCCACGAACCCATGTCATGTTGATTCTGGCATATCGAATGACCTCATCAGCTCCTGGGCTTCAATTGTTTGCATATCATTTGGTGATGATTAAAACCCTTAAACCGCCAGAGGTGACGTCAGCGTCAACTTTGAAAATGACGTCACAAAACTTTAAAGTCACACTGTATTGAATTCAGAAAGTCCTTACGCCCGCCGCTGCACTCAGTGTAGTGTAAAATGTACTATACTCTATCTGAATACATTAGAGCTCTGCCTTCAGTTTTTTCAATGTCTGCTGAAAACTAGGCCTTGATACTCTGAAGTACGCATCAGGCGAGCATTTTGGGGACCATCACGAGGCTATGAGACCTCTACCTGCATTCTCCTAACACTTTGAAAATACTGTAAAATTCAATACAGGGGGGCTTTAAAGTGTTTAGCAGTGGTCGCGCCACCTTGGGAAAGGTAGCCTAACTAACTTAAGAAAGAACACCGGCAACAAATCGGTGTTAGTGTAGACTTTTTGCCAGAGATTTTTGATCGATTTTTCAGCAAAAAATCTTGAAAACTGAGAATTGGTGCTGTAAGGGCTAAAAGGGCCACGTGAAATCGTAAATGAACCACTTGAGAAGACATGGGTTCAATCACTCTCGATCTCATTTTTACCCTCACAGTTAAAAACTAAGAAGAGAAAATGCATGATACAATTTGCACTATAGAAATTATAAGATTTCGGATAGAAATTGTTGTAAATAGACGATATCAGTCCAAAAGAGCGCAGCACCTGACGGTAACTACAGCGTCACGACGTCCCATACTCATTCCATGACATCTTGACCTGAGACGACGTCATGATCACTGAAACAAGTGGAGGTTTTTCGAGTGACGTCACCGCGTTCAGAATGGGGACGGGACGTCGTGACGCTGTAGGCCTAGCAAGTTACCGTCAGGCGCTGCGCTCTATTGGAGTGATAGAGTCTATTGAGAAGTGAAACTGTATGCATCTATTGAGCGAATCAGAGCAGCTGACGAGGTCACATGACCACCAATTAAATTAGGGCCGACAGCCCGTTCACAAAATTGACAAATATATACATTTGATACACATACTGTAGTAAGATACTATTTATATGACCTGATTGATAAAAGAGGACTTTGTAGCCACCAACCAATTAGTGTCACAACACTTCATTAAAACGCGTCTGCCGCTAAGTCCAGCAGACGACATCTTTTGTCAAATTTTCTTACATGCTACGGTACGATTTGAACAAAATTTGAAGAAAAGTGGTTCTTATCAACCAACTGAAGAATGTTTCTTCAAATATTTTTAAATTCGTATCCAACGTTTGTAGATAACTTCGACAGAAGGTACCGTCTGCTCAAACCTGGGGCAGACGGTACGATTTGAAAAAAATTTGAAGTAAAGTTGTTCTTATCAACCAACTGAAGAATGTTTCTTCAAATATTTTTAAATTCGTATCCAACGTTTGTAGATAACTTCGACAGAAGGTACCGTCTGCTTAAACCTGGGGCAGACGAGTAAAGAGTTCTACCCAGATTTTCCGATGCTTCGCAGCACGGCAATACCTGGATTACACAGCAGATAGAACCCTGCCAACATGCTCAAATATACTTTTAAGGACCTAGGACCTCACCTGCTGCTGAATATGAAAAATTCAAGTAAATTAAAAATGTATTTAAAATGAACTGGCCCTATCTGTTCGCGTCGGAGAGAATGTCCCGAATTTTCCAACGCACGTGCTTGCGATCTCTCATTCCTAATAGTAATTGATTGAACTGGAAATGTTGCTGCACTGGGAGTGCTGCCTTCTGTTTTGCAAATAACGTAATTTCAGTTGAAATTGTGTACAAGGCCAGCGGACCTGATGACTGCTTTAGAAGTCTGAGATGAAATCTGGCCAATAAAATGCTGTACATATACGTTAGGCACCAGCGGCGATAAAGAAATGGCGGCCATGCATTTTGCTCGAGATGAACGCACGACAGATAGTATGGTACACAAATTGAGTGCATTCAGTCAGGGAGTCTGCGAATCGGGTGAGCTGAATTTGAAGGACAAGTTCTGTTTGACTGGAGAAAGATAGACCATTGTTTACACCTTTGTGGCTTCCCATGGGTTTGTAAGAACACCGGATCGGACCGAATTGGACCGGATCGGACCGATTCGAAGCATAAAGTCACCAAATCGGAATCAAATTAGCATTCATTTTTCTTCTTAAACGCAAGAACCATGAATTATACCGGTAATGACTTAGAAATTAAAATAATTAAATATACACTTTAATGTTGTATTTTGTTAGAAATCTACCTTCTGAAACACGCATGTTGTGGTGCAATGATGGCAAGCACTGTAGCGCCACGGCTGTGTCGACGGCAGATATGGGAATTAGCTGCTGACGTTAGCAACTCCGATTCGGTGCAAGTGTCCCGATTCGGTGTTCTTATGAACCGGCTTCCCATCAGAGCCAGGGGCGGATCCACAATTTTGGAAAACAGGGGGCGCACTGTGCTAGAAACATTGAAATCTGCTGTGAATTTCAATGATTTGCTCCATATTTCAGAATTTCACGGCCAATTTTACAGATTTTGGCCGAAAGGGGCATGCACGGGGTGCGCCCCTGGATCCGCACCCGAGAGCTGCCATCTGCACTAGGCTCCGACCGCAACTTCGAGTCGGTAAAACCAGCAGTACACCAGGTGATATCGCAAGCGATCTGATCACCACCGAGCAAAATCGGCTGTTGACGCCAGGTGTGCGCTGGACAGCGATGCGTGGAATCCTCTCGCCGGTGATGTTTCCCCAATGTCAAACAATAAAGTACGATTCACCCTAACTTCAACATAGGCAAAGTGCCAAGCTTGGAAATGTGCATAGGTCAGTGGTAAATAATCCATGTCGCAGTTACCTAATGATGTTAGGGTAATGGTTCACTTTCCATGAGCCTATAGCAAATCCAAGGTTTTGCTCAGTCAACTGGTAAATATTCCCTACTCCAAATTTTGGGTGATCATGGACTCATCATTGGTGATCATAGCTGATCATAGCTGATCATTGGTGATCACGGCTGATCTTTAGTCATCCACACCAATCAAAGCCATCAACTAACTGATCTGGGCCATCTTTGACTGATCCGGGTGATCTAACAGATCATTGAAGCCCATCGAGCTGATCATTGGGAGATCATACTGATCAAGCTGGCCACTGAAGATTTTCCGCAAGTCGACCAATCCCCTGCCATCACGACGATCAGTTTAGAAGTAGAAGTCGACCGATCACAACGATCATAGGCCTAAACAGACCTAGCAACCTTGTAACTGGACAGTGAGACCTGTCATCTCCCGCCAAAAATTCAAACAGGTCAAGATGGATTAGGTCACAGGACACATCACACTGTTTCAGCTAATTTTCCATCCTGGTAAGACGTTGTGTCAGAATTTTGAGGATATCATAGGACTAGAATGTGGTGAGAACCCAGCTGAGTAACATTTGGCAAGAAAATGCCCATCAAGTTCAAATATTTGTCAATATGCAGGCAAAGCACGTCATCCATGCATAGGGCCTAGTCATGATGACGGCATGGTTGGGTGCCAGTGTACACAATACAGTCAGCATGGATGCTGGCATATTAGTTGCATGTCGTCTAAACCAGTGTACCCAGGTTGCAGGGTTAGGACTGGTTAATGAGGGTCACGACCAGGTTTAGGATCAGGGCAGGGGTCAGTGACAAGGGATGAGTGTCAGGGTTGGGGTGAGGGTTGGTTAGGGGCTTGGGCTAGGAATTAGGGCGACGGCGTAGTATCAGGACTGGATGGCATTTACCCATTCAGCCATATTGTGTACTAGTACCGTAGTGACTTTTCTGCACATAATAACTGTGACAATGAGTGCTGCTCTTGAATCACACTACAGTCCAGCCTTCAACCGTCCTTCCATGACAGGCTATGTACATGTATGTAGGCAGGCCTACGTTCAACACAACAATGGCCTGACCTTGACACAATAATTGATTGCAGGATCGGTAGGATCAGTTTGATCAGTGGATCGCCCTGATCAGTGGAGATCGGTATATGATCAGCTGTGATCGGTTTGATCAGTATGATGGCCTGTCGACGATCGGTTGTTGCCAGTGATCACTTTGATCGGTTGAATGATCGCTTTGGGATCAACATGATCATTTCGATCACCTATGATGTTCCAAAAAGGCGGCGGTGATGGCCCATCATGTTTGATCAGCTAGATCAGCTAGATCAGCTATGATCATGATCAGCCATGATTGGCAGCATATTTCCAGTAGGGTTGTGATTTGTGGTTTAATCACTGTGTTCACTTATCAGGCCTGGCACTTTGCCCATGTTGAACATAAGCCTAGTTCATACTTCGACGCAAGACCATCGGCGACCGATGCGCGATCAAATCTGGACGCCGACTTCGCGGAATTGATTCATAGTCCAGCGTACTTTAGCGACGGCGACCCGTTATGAAATGACTCAAGTAATTACAGCCTCGCGATCGGACGCCGACCAAATCGCACGACGGGGTCGGCGTCGAGCGCAAGATCACACGTCGGTCGCCGGCGATGGTCGTGCATCGAATTCGAAGTATGAATTAGGCTTTAGGGTGAATCATACTTTTACCAAAGGCGATATCGCTGTCGCCCACCCTGCAATCACTGGCAGTGACTGGCGAGGAGATCAGTAGCGAGTAGATCACTTGTAATATTGCCTGGAGTGCTGCTGCCTTAAGCCTAGCGTCTGACGTGCTACACCAGAAGATTTTTGGTGAACAATCTCTGGACTGAAATCAACAAGTTCCATATTCCGTGAATTTCAACAGTTTGTTTGACTCAAGTCTAATGTCAGCATTTCCACTCTTATTTAGTGTTTGACGTATCTCTGTAAAATATACCCATAACGTTTCTATATTTTTTGCATCAATGAGGTAAGTTTCAACAGTCTAAGGCCGCCACACACTTGCATTCAACGAGGATTATTACTAGTCTGTCCCCAGAGTCCAGCAGACGGCATCTTCTATCAAAGTTTTCTCACAACCTATGGTACTGGTTGAAAAATATTTGAAGAAATGTTGTTCCTATCAACCTTCTGAAGAAAGTTTCTTCAAATTTTTTCCAATTCATTTCCAAGGATTTTAGAAAACTTCAAAAGAAGATACCGTCTGCTCAAACCTGGGGGAAGATGAATTAAAGAAATTTTCATCTGCTACAAGATTGATGTAAGTTTTACTGTCGGGCGACCAACACAAACGGGTTATTTTCACCCCAGAAATACGGTAAATGGAAATAACGTTGGAAAAAGAAACTCTGAGCACATCGCTCGCAGCGCCACGGCGTGACGTTAGTTCCGACGGTTCCCCATTTTCAAATGCTACCGTTGTGCGGAAGCAGCACGGCAGAAAATAACGAAGGATTTTAACTGTCAAAATGCAACGTGAAACGCACAAGTGTGTGGACGCCTTAGGGACCTTAGCAAAATTACATGAAGCCCAAAGGGACAAAACCATTTACTCCTTTTGTAGACCCCCCTCGAGAGACTAAATTTGAGGTAAGTTTGGCTTCACTTTGAGCTGGCACAAGGTTGATGGACGTCACAAGAATCTTTGCCCCCTTCGATCGATATACACCCCCATACTTGCTGTGTTGAAGTGTAAGACGCATCACAAAAGCATGCGTCGCACATGGCTTCCATTTCCATGTTTGGTATCGCCACTCAGAATGGCACGAAATTTAAATACATTCAATATTGATTTTCTGTGATTTTTGGATTTTAGGAGAGCGAAGCCTCCCCCCCCCAAAAGAAGAAATGACACTGGTGACTTTTTAAAAATTTTAAAAATTTTTGCATTTTTAATTTTTAAAAATTNCCCCCCCCCCCCCCAAAAGAAGCAACGACATTGGTGAATTTGTTTAAAATTTTTAAATTTTTGCATTTTCAATTTAAAAATTTTGTTTGTCCCTTTGGGTTTCAAAATAATTTTGCCACAGTCCTTACATGCACAGATATTCCAAATCTATGAAGTGGGACTATAAGTTTTGAACAGATCTCGACTCCGTGCCCCTTCCTCGTTGAAAAATAAACGGAGGACCGGTAGAGATAGCACACATTTGAATGCAAATATGGCACACAATTGAGAAAACTCCCCCTAGCACATTACATCAGCGACCCCTTTTTTCCATAACAACTCCCCTAGCACATCAGTAAACCCTTTACGAACTGAGGGTACTTTGTGAAAATTTTGTATAAAAGCCACACTGTATTGAATTCAGAAAGTGCTTACGTCCTAGGACGTTAGTGTACCCGTAATTTTCGGGCTATAAGGTGCAGCCTTTTCCTTGAAGAAGGGTCTAAAATTGGGGGTGCGCCTTATCTGCGGCTTGAGTCTGACAATTTGATCAGAAGTGTTCATACATGTATAAACACAATAAAATCCCACACATTCCATCAGTTATTACTAGACGTCAATGGGTTCAAACAAGGCAATCAGACCCTGTAATTAGGCCTATCAATCATGTTGGGTGTTGTTACCACGAACAGTCAATTGCACACTGAGCAGCCATACATTGTATGTGTACAATATGCACTGAAGCATTCACTGATGGGACTGCGCCTTATACGCCGGTGCGTCTTATGTATGGATTTCGGCAAAGATTTTGGGTGAAATTAGGTGGTGCGCCTTATAGTCAGGTGCGCCCTATAGTCGTGAAAATACGGTGTAAAATGTACTATGCCCTATCTGAATACATTAGAGCTCTGCCTGCAGTTTTTTCAATGTGTGCTGAAAACTAGGGCTTGTTTCTTTGAAGTACGTATCAGGCAAGCATTTTGGGGACCATCACAAGGCTATGAGACCTCTACCTGCATTTTCCTAACACTTTGAATTTTACGGTATTTTCAAAGTGTTAGGAGACAGCAGGTAGAGGTCTCATAGCCTCGTGAAGGTCCCCAAAATGCTTGCATGATACGTACCGGTACTTAAAAAAATCAATGCTTAGTTTTCAGCAGGGCATCGAAAAAACAGCAGGCAGAGCTCTAATGTATCCACATAGTGCATAGTACATTTTACACTACACTAACGTCGGAGGCCGTAAGCACTTTCTGAATTCAATACAGTGTGGCTTTAACATCTCTGACGAGGACAGCATTCCAGTCCCACAAGGGTCCTTAACAGAGAGGTTCCCTACTTTGAGGTGTCCCTTTTCATTGCAAGCTTACCCTCAGTCCGAAAAGGGCCGCAAGTCCAAGCACATTTTTTCCAACGCATTTGACTGGGCCTTTCCACCATTACCAAAAGATGGCACTTTGAACATTCATTTGCAATACACTTTGAAAACTTCAATTTAAAGATTTAAAACATGTCATGTTTCTTCGATACAAGGTTTTATATAATTTTTATCAAATTTTACCACCCGGTCATCCAAGTGAGCAGAGGGAAACAAAATGGCTGACACTACTTTATACCTAATAATCTACATTCATTCACCCAATCCCCATGTCTTACTTTCGTAACCATAGCAACAGTTGCCATGGCGACTATCCAATACAATAGATCCAATAGTTACTGTTTCCAAGACAACACAGCGAAAGGTTTATTACACAGTAATATGTACACAGTACTGCTTAACATGAAAAGTTGATTAATATGGCACTACGAATTTCAAACAGTTTCCTGTTAGGCAGGAGGAGGGGTCACCACCAAATAGGTCGGCGGTCACGTACCACCGCCGCGCGCCGATTTCGACCACCGCTGCACGGCGACAGATCCTCAACAAAACCTCCTCCAAAGCCTGAATACTCAAAACATATGGCACCGATTTCATAATAATAGGATTTTCTCAAAAAAATTATCATAATAAAACCAAAATTGATCGTTGAAATTGTGAGCGCGATTTGTCCTAATTTCAGCGTGCTAAAAACAATTTTAGATAAATTATCTCAAATTCTGTCCACGTTTGTCTTATGGAAGTTTTTTTAGTTCACATCAGATTTTTTCAAGGGAATTGATGGCCTGAGGAACATTTTGAACCAGTTTCAACAAATGCACAGCAGACAATTTTTGTTTATAACAGTAATTTCAGATAATATGAATAATAAATTTTAATAGTTATAATAAATTCAGTGCACTATTTATCAATCATTTCTAAAACATTTTTTTATAATTTTGAAATTATCATAATCTTATCATTTTCAATAGAATTTGAAAAAGAACTAGTCTGAAAAATCAATCAAGTTAAACCAATATGCAGTAAATCTGGTTAAAAAACTGATTTTTAAAATGTTTCATGCAAGCCCCCCTCACTCTATCCACAAATTTAACAACAAGGCCCACCGGTCCCTAAGTTCTGTAAACCTTCCTGATTCATGGTAGATATTTGACCCACTTTAACCCTCAGGGCTGTCCGCCATAGGCGTGTCTGCAGACACGAACCCACTATTATGAACACTTTAGGAGAAAATCAGCATTGTTGTGATCTGTCTTTCCATGAGGACATCCTAGGTTTCATACAAACGTCATGTTGTGGCTGAGCCATCTTGCACTCATAGGCCTTGGCCGTGCCAACTTGTAGTGGCTGAGCCATCTTGCACTTGTAGGCCTTGGCTATGCCAACTTGTAGTGGCTTAGCCATCTTGCACATGTAGGCCTTGGCCGTGCCAATAGGAGCTGTCAGCGAGTTGACCACTAGGTGTCACTACGGCCCAATTCAATGCATCTAGCGGACCCAGTCGTTATCAATCGAGCAGCAATCACGTAGATTTTCCTGTACATTGGACCGCTAAGACTTTGCTGCCATTTGTTGGCAATATGCGTGGCTGACTGCTCCTATTTGTAGTGGCTGAGTCATCTTGCACTCGTAGGCCTTGGCCGTGCCAACTTGTAGTGGCTGAGCCATCTTGCACTCGTAGGCCTTGGCCGTGCCAACTTGTAGTGGCTGAGCCATCTTGCACTCGTAGGCCTTGGCCATGCCAACTTGTAGTGGTTGACCCATCTTGCACTCGTAGGCCTTGGCCATGCCAACTTGTAGTGGCTGAGCCATCTTGCACTCGTAGGCCTTGGCCGTGCCAACTTGTAGTGGCTGAGCCATTTTGCACTCGTAGGCCTTGGCCGTGCCAACTTTTAGTGGCTTAGCCATCTTGCACTCGTAGGCCTTGGCCGTGCCAACTTCTAGTGGCTGAGTCATCTTGCACTCGTAGGCCTTGGCCGTGCCAACTTCTAGTGGCTGAGTCATCTTGCCCTTGGCCATGCCAACTTGTAGTGGCTGAGCCATCTTGTGCATGTAGGCCCGAAGGCCATGCCAAATTGTAGTGGCCGAGCCATCTTGTAGTGGGAGCAGTCCTGATGTGGCTGAGCCATCATATAGTGGCCAAGCAACCTCGTAGTGGCTGAGCCATCTTGTTCTGACTGAGCCACCTGTCAAAGCTGAGTCACCCTGTGGCGACTCAGCCACTCTGTCGTGGCTGTGCAGAATCATATAGGCCTGGTGTCGGAGCCACCACGTAGTGGCTGAGCTATCCTGTTGTAACTGAGCCTGGTTCAATTTTTCACAAAATGTTTGTAGAATTTGACAAAATAGATGAATCTCAAATTGACGTAAAGGACAAAGGTCTCTGCACATCCGTCAAAATCTTACCCAGTATCCTCGGTCTGAATCTGAATGATGTGACGCAGACAACCCCACGACATTGACCCAGTTTCAGATCGAGGTTCTGGTTGAGATTTCGGCAGAAGTGCGCACATCATACTAATTTGAGAATCGTCTATTTTTTTGAAAACTGGCACCTGGTTCATGCTGTCTAGATGATGATCAACTTTACATCAGTGGGGTAGAGGTTGAAAAATGGCAAAGTTGAGCTGAGGAGTTCTAAATACCACAAGTGCAGATGTGCGCAGGCGACATCAAAGTTGTTGCCATGGCAATTTCAAGTTTTCTTGACAACTCTTTCGTTACAAGCATAAGGCCTGCTTTCCATTGGAGCATTTCCCTGCGCGGAAACGCTCAAAATCATTGTTTGTTTCCACCTCGTTGGTCACGCCGCGGAAAAAAACAATGCCTTCGAGCGTTTCCACGCACGGAAATGCTCCAATGGAAAGCAGGCCTTAGCCTTTAGTTCAGAGGTTAAAAACCGTAAAGTTGAGCTAAAGAACTCATTTTTTGACAAAACCAGATGTGCGCAGGTGACACCTACCTCGTTGCCAAGGTAATTTCTGGTTACCGTGACAACTCATAGTTCCGAGTATAACCCTTGTAGTTTAGAGGATAAAAATTGTAAAGTTGAGTCAAATAACTCAGAATATGATAAGAACAGATGTGCGCAGGTGATACCTAACTCGTTACCATGGCAACTACAGTTACCATGACAAACTCTTTGGTTCTTTTTTCTGAGCATAACCCTTGTAAATTCAGAATCAGCGCCCCTTATAAAGCTATTAAACAACAGAAATGGCAGTTAAAAAACCCTGGTAATATAGCATAAATCGCGAAGAAAAAGGAGACTATATCAGAAACCGTTCCCATGGCAACCATGTTTCTGTACAGATAGGGAAAAAATAGGGGACACACACAACGATCGAGAAGTATAGCTGCTTCTTACGACATTTCCACGGTTACACCTCAAATCCTGAGACAAAGAAATATTTCCTGATATTTTTAAACGGTTGTTTTTAGTTCCTTCCAGTTTCAAGCACAGCGGCGACGACGCAAACTTACCCTGTGTGCCTACGGCCCAAACGTCAAAGGTCAGAGGTCAAGGTCACCGACTGAATTTACCCTATACCACAGCAAGCCACCGCACGCTCTTGCAAATTTTTTGTCAAAGTTGTAATGATGATACTAACCCTCTGAGATTCAAGCCAATGCTGTTCACGTATTTCTGACATTAAGAAGACACCGTCGCTACAGTTTTCCACGACGGCAAATTTCACGACGAAAAATGATTATTACCCGCATTTCCGAATAAATTCAAAAGAACCACTTTTAGGCAGAACGAGGTTGCTAGGATTAGTAACGAGTCGTTGACTTCTACATGCTGTCGTCATAGCAACCAGGTCTGCGACTAACACCTGAATGTTAAAAAATGCTGCATTTGTTTAGGAGCAGATTTAGTGAACTTTTTTCAACAATGCACATTTCCGTCTGGCTGTCCGTCCGCCCTGCCGTGAACAACGCTATTCATGCCAGCGGTGCAGGTAGAATCGTACGACTTTGACTTCGAGAATCCCTGTGTTTTTTCAGAATTGGGTTGGGGTACGCCAGCGATAGACTTCCGTTCCTGAGAGTGATTTGCATCCAGACCTGTGGATTGTTTTGGGCGTGCGTTGCAAAGCCGATCATGTGCCTGTCCTGTTATTGGCTGCATACAGTTCGCGTTGCTGCTGGTGCTGCCGTTTTTTACGTTGACGTTGAATTCATCAGAGCATGAGGTAGTTGCCGTACTGACTGGACATGATTTTGAAAAATTGTGCATTACTGCAGTATCATCGTGATGCAGCGGTGATTCAGACCTACGATGGTTGCCAAATTTTTGTCCCTCAGTGCCCGACCCGTTGGCACTATTTTCATCCCGCTGTGCAACTGTTTGCGCACACGTACAATTCTCGCATGGACCCGTATCTTTGGAGCTGCTGCGTGCTAATAATGGATAATTAGGCTGTTTGTTTAAGTCCTGTGGCCTAGGTTCAGGCAGGTGTGTTTTCCCTGAAGTAGTTGTCTTTTTCCCTGAACTATTATGTGGCGTTTCGTGGTCGTGTCCCTGAAAAACACAGAGATGAGATTGAGTGTAGATCAAGACCCCAGAGGTCGGGCAAAGGCCGAGCACAGGTGAGGTCGGAGGCCGAGCACAGGCGAGGTCGGAGGCGGAGTGGGGGGGAGTGCGAGGGGGGTTCCCCCTTGCGTGATAAAATTTTTTGAATTTGAAGCAACGTAGATGCGATTTCCCGGCAATTCAGCCGAATAATCCTAGGCTACAACGTCACTCTATTCCACGAACCAGACCAGGGCTGGGTTGCACAAAACTCATGTTAGCGCTAGCTTGGTGTTAGCGCTAACTTTATGTTAAATGACGTAAAAAGACAAGGGATTTTTGCGTCATCTAACATAAAGTTAGCGCCAACATAAAGTTAGCGCTATCGTGAGTTTTGTGCAACCGGCCCCTGAGAATCAAGAGCAGATTCGGAAGTCAGGCCGAAACTAGACTGGTTCTTCATTTCAGCATGTTTATGTATTGGTGGATGCCAGTACGATGATAGACTGGTACCACGATCCTCCGCAAGATGGATATCCATCTAGTTGAGGATGGATCGAGGTTCGGACGGATAGTCGGAACTGATTTATCATCCGGCACGCATTTGGCTTCGTCAATTCTGTGCGACTTGATGCCCAGCGGAGCATGAAGTCGCATCCCCCCCCTTCAATTTTTATTATGGATATGCATGAATCTCAAGACCCAATATTTCGCCTCTCCAACCACGGAAATCTGCGTTTCCGCGGAGAAATTTCATGTCTGAAAACAGAACTTAGATATGAACACCCACGGTCAGATACGGAGGACTCCGCGCAAGGAAATGAACCGCTCTGTAGCGGCAAAACAACAAAGCTTGCTATGGAAGACTTTTCTGCTGTTATAGTATGATTCACCCCGACTTCAACATGGGCAAAGTGCCAAGCTCGGAAATGTGCACAGGTCATTGGTAAACAATCCATGTTGCAGTTACCTAATGACGTTAGGGTCGTCTGAACAGCCTGTACAGCATGATTCACCCCAACTTCAACATGGGCAAAGTGCCAAGCTTGGAAATGTGCACAAGTCGCAATCTGTGGTGACGCTATGGTTGACTCTTCACGCCACCTCTTTGAAGTTACTATGGGGATTGTGGGCTTGTCTGCATCGCGTCGTTCAGTATCAATGTGAGGTTATGGTTGAGATTTTGGTGAAGTGCGCAGATCTTTGTCATTTTTGTCATTTTGAGATTTCTCTATTTTGTTGGTGCACTACGGCGGAAAAAAACAATGCAAAATATGTTGCTCTGCGTCCCGAAGGAGTAGTCTGTCACAAACTGGCATTCTACGTTGTGAGATACTTTTTCGATGTTTCACTTCTGACGAGACGAAAAGTATCTCTACTGTATGAAGAATACCGCCATCTTGGATAGACATTCATCCGCGTTAGGAGCACTACTTTCCGGGGAACCATGGAAACCACTGGGAGACAACATGCAGCATCCAGCAACATAATATCATACTTTTCTTGATCTTATGTACACATAAATCTATAGTTTTAAGTAATTCATATATACAATGATGAATTTTCAAAAAATATGCGTGTATCGTGTAATTCTAGACACCATCACCTGGGCACTATATTTTATCCGGCGGACGAATGGGTTAGTAAATCGCCGGAACTGAGGACCCACTTCCGTTTCAAGATGGCGCGTATTGTTATACAGCCGAGCCGGACTCCCGACAAATCCCGAAGTACCCGAAGGAGGCTGGGCGAGGCCGAGCCGAATGACAAACTGGAGACTGGTTCCCTGTCCTCACCTGAATTGCATCCTGCTCGACCCAAACAGGACTTGACGATAACAAATGCTGGGCGTCTTCGAGGCTATTTGCCGTCGGGCCTTGTTTACAGTTCATACGTCGCTCCCCAATGGCCGCCGCACTATCGCCAGGAACGCCACCTTTTGTATCCAATGTGGAATTCTCGGGTAGGGCTTCGAGCATCGGCGTGTAGCTCTCGAGTTCGTGGTAGTCGGGTTGGCCGCCAGGCGGACATTCGCTCTCGCCGTTAACGGAAAGTTGACAACTTCCTGCGCAGTGAGATGGGGAGGCAGGATGCGCCACGGGCAAACAGCATCTGGAAGAAAACAGACTGTAAATGCAAGATTTTACCACTCCGCTCCAGCCACCCACCCAAGTACTGACCGCAATCTATGTAGCTTCAGAGATGCCAACCTCAAAATCACCCATATCAGTAATTTTTGTCCAAAATCTGCAGTTTGTCCGTAATTTGATGGTGGTTTTCAGTAGTCCCTTGTCCACATCCATTTCGGGTCACAGAGAAGCGGAAAAGTCCGACGACACGAGATGAACCGCCACAAATCCACGTAAGAAACGCCACCTACCATACGCAGTCGCCCTCAAAGCTGATATGTACACGTGCTGTAGTGGAACACACTGCTTGAAGTACAGTGCATGCGCGAGACTCACAGTTGGATTGAGATCGGTTTTGCTTCGGCAATGTTCGTCATTAGACTGGTTCTTGTCTTTGCCGCCCCACTACCACTGGCACTCGCGGTAAATTTGAACGATTGTTTTTGAGCGTCAGTTTTTTTTTCATTTTGGGCGTAGGAAAAGGGACCACGGGCTTACTAACAAAAGAGGGGCAAATATGCGTAGAAAATACGGGCAAATCCGTAGGGTTGGCATCTCTGTAGCTTAACCTCTAATACATATTTATGCAAGATATGAAGTCGCTCGGTGAAATAATGACGAACTGTGGCAGGTTGGTTACTTTTGTACAACTTTGACTTCTGTGACCTTTAAAAGTAGGTCAAATCAAAAACCCTTTACCGGTATATATGTTATGTATCCTTATTAGATACACCTATGATAAAAATTTGGAGATGATCCAGTCATTAGTTCAGGAGTTATTGCACTTTTAGTGTTTTTGGTTTTGGCCACCTGGTGGCCAAGACAAGAATCGAATCAGACCAAAACTTGGGTGTCATAAGGTCATCTGACCTGGGGTATGCCAAGTTTCAGATCAATAGTCCCAGCAGTTACGAAATGTGCCCTGCTAACGGACTACGACGACAGACGCTGCACTACGACAAAAGCTCACCCCAGGTGAGCAAATGACACTAAGAAAAATTTCTTGGCCCAAAAAATTCAGAATTTCAAAATTACAAATTTTGTATTTTAGCAGATTAGCCTACCTCCCTAGATTAGCCTAGATTTGCAGTTGACCATCTTCTAAATGCTATTTGAAGGCAGCAAAGTCACAGCATTTACCGTATTTTCGCAACTATAGGGCGCACCTGACTATAAGACGCACACCCTAATTTCACCCAAAATCTGTGACGAAATCCATACATAAGACGCACCACCGTATAAGGCGCAGTCCCGTCAGTGAATGCTTCAGTGCATATTGTACACATACAATGTATGGCTGCCCAGTGTGCATTGACTGTTCGTGGTAACAACACCCAACATGATTGATAGGCCTAATTACAATTGTCGGACTCAAGCCACAGATAAGGCACCCCCCAAATTTTAGACCCTTCTTCAAGGAAAAAGGCCGCGCCTTATAGCTCGAAAATTACGGTAGTAGGCAATAAATTCCCGATGCAAGTAATATAACAGATTCAAGATGGCGACACCTACCTGTTCCAGAGTGAGATGATAATGATACAGATGATGATACAGCCGACGCCGATCGATACCCCAATGATGATCCCCATCATCTTGTCGCCGGTGCCGCCATTACCGTCACCAGTCGCTGATCAAAGAGAGATGGTAAAAGTCTTAAGCAATTCACATGTAAATTCAACACTCCCAAGTCCACTTTTTGAGCAAGGTAACATTGACAGCAAACTTTTGATAGAAAACTGTCACGTGGAGCGGCGCCTTAAAGGTGCTCTAGTTCGAATTGTAAACATTACGGTTTGTTTATTTACATGGTTGATTATAATAGTTATTTTTCCTCGGACAGGTGGCAGCACTGTGTATAGGCCTACCAAAACATTAAAGATAATATATCACGACTTCATTGTTTACATTCAATGTTTGTAAACATCGATGTTTACATTATGTTATTTTAGACTTTAGGGACATGCCAACCCACCAAAATGAATACTTTTGGAATCAACAGAATTTCTAGAGGAGCATGCCACCAACAATTTACTCCTAAAGACAAAGAAACCCGGGACATAAACAAACAAAATGTAAATAAACAAATGAATTTCGTGGCCCGCAAAAATATCCGTGAAACATTATCTTTAATGTTACCGGTATCTTTTTTTGATAAATATTCTTGTAACTGAAATATATTTATGATTTTACGCTAAAAAACAAACAATAAGTTGTGAAAGGCGAGATTTAATTCAATTTTATCTGATTTGTTAGTACCAGAAGTTGACAATAGGTGGCACACCGTAATGTTTACAATTCGTACTAGAGCACCTTTATGTCCCGAGTGACACCACGCGGCGACTGTGACGACTCATTCATTCTGGTGTTGGTCGCGGAACCGTGCACATCGAGCTCTGGTGTGTGAGCAAATCTTTGCCGGTACGAGGCGTCGTAGGCGACTGGTAGATTGTTGGGGTTGGCCCTGCCTCTAGGTAATATATTTTTCTTTTCCTCGCAGAGTAGGGCGATATAATGTGCCGAGGAGGGCCTAAAGCCGAGGAGGGCTATAATGTGCCGAGGAGGGCACGGCCAAGTAGGGCCAGATTTCCCTCCCAATACTCAATAGAGGAGGAACAGGAGACAAGTGGTGTCACTCGAGGTTCGGGGCCTCAATGGAAGAACGCCAGCCTTGCACGCAGGAGATCCAAGTTTGCTCTTTTGATAAAGAAGTCTTACGTGTTAATGTGGTATTCCTGGGTAACGAGGGACCGTTACTTTCCGTCGGACCCTGAATCGGTGGCCGGCACAGTGGTCCACCGCACATTTTGACCTCAATGACCGGCGTCGCTGGGCCTTCCCCGGCACTCGTCTGCGCCCGTAGCTTGATGTAATAAGGCTTGGTAATGTCAAGGTCTTCTAGAAGAACGGATGTACTGGAACCTGAAAGATAACAACAAAGAGTAACCAGAGTTCTCCACTAGTGTAACAGAACGGGCGCGGCGCCCGTTCTAAAACGCAGGATTGATCTCAGCGCCTGGTCTAAAAATCTGCCGCCCGGTCAAAAAAAATTGCAGCCCGGTCAAAGGTTTTCCAAGCACCAACATGAGCTAGATTTGCATTCTGACATGTCCGAAATGCTGGGAAATCGCATTTCAGGGCTTCTAGATTACAAATTTTTCTGGGGGAGGGCCCCAGACCCCCCGCTGAGGACGCACATGAGGCAGCGGCTTACGATATCAGTAACCGTGTGATGTCACCAGCGCCCGGTCTGTTTCAAACCCTGTGGAGAACCCTGTTAACCAGGATGTCTACAGCCTGTGAAGCACCAAATTTCAGACCTTTTTAAGACTTTTTAAGACTACGTATCGGCAAAATTTAAGACCTATTTTCTTTAAACAAAGCACCCTTACAGATCCCTGACAGTGTGTCTGACAGGAAAAATATGGTACTGATCAATGTGGCTACCGGAGGCAGGTGTCTGGGGGTCCTCCCCCAGAAAAATTTGGATTTTAGAAGCCTGGAGATGTAATTTCCCGGCATTTCAGAGCCAAATTCAGAGAACAGGACAGCCAACAAAATAGACCAATTTTAGTGCCATCAACAGGAAACAGGTCAAAATTAAGACCTTCTTGCAATGAAATGGTCCATGGACCATGTGCTCACTGGGTTGGACATAATAGTCTAATGACAGAGGGTACACATCAGTTATGAGCAATCTGGGTCAAGTCATTCCCAGGAAAGACTTTGATGATTTTTGGGTTATGCCACCTGGCGGCCATATTGGATGTCCGATCGGGCTGGAACTTCACATGCACATAAAGGTCATCTGCAGGGGCCCACACAGCACATTGGAGCGCTTTGGGTCAAGTCGTTCCTGAGTTACAGCACTTTGATGATTTTCGGGTTACGCCACCTGGCGGCCATATTGGATGTCCGATCGGGCCAAAACTTCACATGGACATAAAGGTCATCTGCAGGGGACCACATAGCACATTGGAGCGCTTTGGGTCAAGTCGTTCCTGAGTTACAGCACTTTGATGATTTTCGGGTTACGCCACCTGGCGGCCATATTGGATGTCCGATC
>NMRB01000797.1:138429-151134 GCA_002633025.1 Notospermus geniculatus | reverse complement strand
CAGTAGGGGAAAAAGCCAATATTTTGGAACGTCCAATAAAATAGGCACGATACCAAAATATAGGAACGATTGCAAAATTTTGGAACGTCCCATAAAATAGGGTACCATACCAAAGTATAGGAACGTTTGCAATGCCGCCTAGTGGCGATCTTTTCAAATACTTCAATTGTCTCAAGGACTACACTGAGAAGAACACGAATTAGAGGCATATAAGTTGCATGCTTTGTATAGTCATGGATACAAGAGTGAACACTACCTTTTTCCGCATGCATTGAGACATCTCACTCGGGTCTTCTGTTGACGTAGCTCTCTTAATTGACGTCTTCCGAAATCGAACTAAATACCTTCATAACTCAAATTCCCATGGATAAATCGGAAAACGCGTAACACAGTTTTGTAGTATACTCCATGTAGTAACTTCCAAAAGCAACCTCATAATGCGTTCTCTCAAATCTGTTTGCGCAGGAGGCATTATGTCACTAACGGGAGGAGGCATTTCTCATTAACAAAGCAATCATCCCAATATTTTCGGACGTACTCAAACGAGCGCTGCGAATTAAGGAAGGATCCCTCTCTACCTTGATTGTAAACAAGTGCTGACTCATCATTCTGGCGGGAACAGAGCCCAATGCCATTGTTTGTGAGTCAGGTATACAGAGAGAGTTGAAGGGATTTAGGCCTGTAGGCGGCGTGGCAGTCGTCCCAAAATTTCGGTATCGTACCAATTTAATGGGACGTTCCAAAATATTGGCTTTTTCCCCTACTGACAGTTGGTGATTTCTCTTTGACCCTGTAATCAGGACACCTCTCTAATTAGACCAGTACTGGTCATTCCTAAAGGTGTCCTTTAATTGAGAGGTTCCACTGTTAAGAATGTTGCCTATAATCTGAGACAGGAGGAACTGAGGATAAAGTAGAGGCGCCATGGTGGTGTAGTGGTTCGGGTCTCCAACTAGCGGTCAGAGGGTCCCGGGTTCGAATCCCACTCGGCGTGAGACTTTGGCCAAGTCTCTTTACCTCACTGGCCTCTCTCCACCAGGGCGGGCCGCCACGAAACTCCGATAGCACTAACAGTGCCTAACAGAGAGGTATGCAATGCCTTTTACCATTACAGAATTTCTCTGTTAGGCCCTGTTAGTGCTATCGTAGTTTCGTGGCGGTCGCCCCAGATGTATAAATGGGTACCGGTAGGAAATGCTCAGATTGTAGCACTGAATGAGCAGCTCATCTGAGTTCTACTGAAAGGTTTCAGGATAGACTGGGGTTAAAGTGTAAAGGCGGATGAGAACCTCTATTGTAGTACACAAACTTTAAACTTTTATAAATTGAGGTGCCAGGTGGTGTAGCCTCTCATGATAGCATTGTGACACGCCTTGGATACATACAGAGTTAGTCTTTGATATTTTTACTCTATTGTACTAAGACAGCGTTTGTGAATTGATTAATTATTAGCTCGCCTGGTGAGGTGATCACAGAGTCCATCAGGCCTTTCTATCCCTCTCCGAGGAAGTGACATCAAGGTCTTATTGGATTACTGCTGTCCTAGCATTAGTTGGCCAAACAATGCCAGGTGGCCATCAGGCTTTGATCTGTCATGTCTGTCACGGTCGTCACAGGAGAAAGTTTTTTTCCAAAGTCTGGTATGAAAGCTGACAGATTGTAAGCTTTGAAGTCAATGGCTGATATTCATAAAAGCTAGCAAATGCTTTTACTTCAAGTGTTGTGGTACATTTACATTGGGCCTCGCTGTGCAAATCTTAAGTAAAAGCATTTGCTAACTTTTATGAATACCAGCCAGGTTCATGCTGATCCAGCCATTCTGAGATAGGCCAGTAACATTCCGGTTAGGAGAGTGAGGTTACTTGTGACAGATGCCAATGAGTCCTGTGGTGCGTGACAGACTTAAATTTTCAATGAGTCCAGTGGTATGTGACACACTTGTAATGGCAATGAGTCAAAGTGATGGGTGACACACTTGAAGTGGCAATGTGTCCAGTGTGTGACAATGATGTAATAATGAGTAAAACAATGGTCATGTGTTCAGCATGGGTGTGTCACTGAGTGTTTGTTGTTCAACTTTAATAATATCATGAACTTATAATTCTATGTCTATTCCAGATTTCTGGCCTTGGTCCTGGCCACAATCTTGGTGACTACTCAAGCTCGGCGAGACGATGAAACAGCAACAGAAGAATATGTCTTCAAGGAACTTCCAGCAAATGTTGAAGCTCCGGCACACCTTGTCATCAGAGACACATTCAAGGTAGGATTGGCCTTGATCATCTTATAAAAACTCCATCGGTCGTCTTCTTTCCTATTCATTGTGACAATGTTAGTATTCATCTGTGGTATGTCATTGTCGGCTGAGAGTCTGCAGGGATTGCCTTTACATCTTTGGCCTTCAGACATATCAGATTAGAGCCTGTTGGTGGTTGATTCACCAAACAGCATATCATTTTTAGCCCGCTTGGCCGATAGGCCAAAAGGGCTTATGCTGTGCTTGGCGCCTTTATTAGTGGTGGTCTGTCATGCGTGCAGATGTAAATTTTTGCCTTGTCAGATGGATAGCGCCTTTAGTTTTTGACAGATCATTTTCATCCTGGGTGTGTATGGCCACAAAATCTAGGTCAAGTTCGATTTTGGGTGCGATGCGATTCCTACTTTGGCCAGTAGGGGGCATTTTGTGAAAAACTTAGAAGGGCGATATTTGGATAATGGTTTGAGTTATTGTGTTAATACCTTGTGTGTATGTACCTCTAGGTTGTAGTGACATGCTGACAAAATTTCAGTGAAAATTTGATTCTCCACTTTGCCACTAGGGGGCCGAAACCAAAATCACAAAATCTGCTTTTTCTCCTGAACTAAGCAACAGAATTTCATCAAATTTTCACCCCGAGGCCCATCAGGGTCTTCGGGGTATTGTCATCACGCTGGCGTCTGTCTGTCTGGCGTCGTCGTCTGGCGTCGTCGGCGTCACGCAAAAACGACGTGAACGCTCTAACTTGAGAATGGTTCGGAATTTTCATCTCAAATTTGGTATGGTGATACCTCATGACATGACGCTTCTCGCTATTGAAAATCGGCCAGATCTGATTCCTACTTTGGCCACCAGGGGGCACATAGTGAAAACACAAAATTTGCGATTACTCCTAAACTGGTCATCGAAACTTCATGAAATTTTTATGGTGGGTGTATCCAGTCAGGGTACACAACCTATCAGACGGGTTTTTGATTCGACCTACATTTAAAGGTCGCAGAGGTCAAAAGCTGAAATCTGATTGGTCAACGACGTGAACGCTCTAACTTGAGAATGCTTTGGAATTTTCTTCTCACATTTTGTATGTTGATACCTCATGACATGACGCTTCTCGCTATTTAAAATCGGCCAGATCTGATTCCTACTTTGGCCACCAGGGGGCACATAGTGAAAACACAAAATTTGCGATTACTCCTAAACTGGTCATCGCAACTTCATGCAATTTTTATGGTGGGTGTATCCAGTCAGGGTACACAACATATCAGACGGGTTTTTGATTCGACCTACATTTAAAGGTCGCAGAGGTCAAAAGCTGAAATCTGATTGGTCAACGACGTGAACGCTCTAACTTGACAATGCTGTGGAATTTTCGTCTCACATTTTGTATGTTGATACCTCATGACATGACGCTTCTCGCTATTGAAAATCGACCGGATCGGATTCCTACTTTGGCCACCAGGGGGCACGTAGTGAAATGACAAAATTTGAGATTACTCCTAAACTGGTCATCGAAACTTCATGAAATTTTTATGGTGCGTGTATCCAGCCAGGGTACACAACATATCAGACGGGTTTTTGATTCGACCTACATTTCAAGGTAACAGAGGCCGAGGGGTTATGCCCGCAACAGCGTGGCTATTTTTATCATAGGTATGTGTAAAAAGGACACATAGCAAAATGCTCAAATTTTTTGATTTGACCTACTTTTCAAGGTCACAGAGGTCGAAGTTTGTCTGAAATTACAATGTTGGCATGTTCTAATGAATTAATTCTATCGTGTTGAATCTTTACACATATACTGTATGTATTCTTTGGTCATTGATATCAGATATGGCTTGTATGGGGCTCTGATATGGCTTTTGATGACTTCCATCACCATGCTAGCAAAAATGCCAAGCGGGCACAGTGCCATTGGCACTATTTTTAATGAGTTTACTGCAGTTCATTTCTCTGATGTGATAAGCAGTTACTTTCTCTAAGAGAACTATAATGAAGTACGTTTCTTTTGATCTTATGGACACTTCATTCATGTCGAGAAATAATACATTTTTTATCAAGGGTACTCCCACAATGGATAATAGTATGGTGATGTTGCCTCGGTCACGTATCTTCGAGATTCATGAATTTAACATGGTGTTCATAGGGTTGTTGGTGGGTGTGCATGATGGATAAGACAGAATCTACTGTGCCATGTATACTCAGGCATGTCAGACTCTCTTTAAAGAGGCTTCCTCGCCTTAAGAACTCCGAGTCCAGTGGGGATGTAACACTTTTTATTCACGGGTTGTAGGAGTTTCAAAACACATCAATACATTTTACTTTTTACGTACATGTACTCCTTCATCTAGCTTAGGTCACATAAAAAAAATGGTGATCGTCCTTCTCTCGGGGAGGAGGTGGGTAGGGGGAGGCTTTTTTTTAAAATTGTTTTTACAGTGAATTGGCATGAAGAATGAGTCAATGGTAACAAATGCCTTGAAATCGCGTCCTTTGTATCCCAGGTGCAATATGAACTGAACAACAAGTGATGTCAATGGTCAAAATATATGTACATTGTAAGAGGGAAATTTGAACGTTTTGGGGAAAAAAATAGGAAAAAAACTTATTTTTGATGAAAAAAAATTTTTTGAAAAAAATTTTTTTTGAAAAAATTTTTTTTTTGAAAAAAAAATGGGGTGGGGCCGTTTTCGCGCGTAGGGCGGGGACGATCACCAGCTTTCTTTTTTTATGTGGCCTTATAGATGATTTTCCAATTCGCAGATCTGTGCACTTCTGCCGAAATCACAACCACAACCTCGATCTGAAACTAGCTGTCGTGACACCGTCCACGATTCAGCAATGGACGACTCTCATGCAACATCTTCGAAGTCACTGTCGTGAGGTTCTCTGCGTCACGTCATTCAGTTTCAGACCGAGATTCTGTTTGCGATTTCAGCGGAAGTGCACAGATCTTTCTCGTTTACATCAATTTGGGACTTGCTAAGTTGTATAATAGGAACAGGCCCTAATAAATGGGATGTTGTTTATCAAACACTTTCTTTGATCAAAAGTGTTACATCTCTGATACAACATCCAGGTTTTCAGAGGGACATTTTAAATTACAGCTGATAAGGAAATATAGCCCCTTTAACAACATTTTCGCCTGCCTGCAGATATACTTTGCTGAATCCCCCCCAAAATGCTACATACAATTTAATTTAGTAAGGACCGAAACCAAGACATTTTTGGCCCTGTTGTGTTGGGCACCTACATGAATTGCACCAACTTTGTTGTGCAAAAAACAATTGCTGCGTGTTACCTGTAACATTCTGGGTATAACCAACATGACCTTCACAGATCGATTGATTTCAACTAATGTGTAAATGTGTTCGTCAATTTCAACAGCTGCTCTGAGCATTATGGAACAGCTGGCAGTATGGTTGTACTACATACTACTACACATAGGCCAACCACCATCAATCTATGTTGATCCAACATTGCCTGGATTTACATAAACTGATACTGGGTCAGTTAAAAAACATTACAAAACAGTTTCTATTTTAGGGAAGCTTTCACTTTCTAGGCCTGAATCAACACACAAGTCATGCTGTATCTGTTTGCAGGGTCGCAATTGCATGCTACTGAGGATGTTTAAGGGTGTCAGAGATTTGGAAATATGCTCAAAATAGGGGACCAAGAAGTGTGCCCAAATTACAAATGGCCTTTTATGGGGTTTCTGCCCATGAAAAATGTGCAAATCTGCTTCTAAAGACCCTAAAATAACATAAGAACCCAAGAAAGTGTAAAAATTATGCAATTCTTCGTGTGGCGATCACTAAAATCAGTATTATTGGAGCCCAAATTAGAAAGAAGTTGCACTCAAATTCATTACTGAAATAGTGGGTGCAGAGCACCTGATGTACGTTATTGAGATGCCTGGTTTGAAACTGGCATCCTGTAAGTCTGGCTCAGTTAAAGGGACCCAATAGGCAGTTAGCTATCAGTTCAGTCACTTCATCACAGGTGGCGCTTGCAACTGACAACCTACGAATTTTGGCTCAAATGTTGATGTTTAAGTGTATTTTACATGCAATACATGTACATGTCAGAGTTAGATTCTCATGCCAACCAATTGGTGTAATGAGCACATCAAAATGTGTATGAGGAGGCTGTCTTTAGGGTCCCTTTAAGGGTCCCTATATCTAGAATAAGTGTCCCCCAGGACAAGGGCTACATGGCCCCCAGGAATGAGGACAGGTTTCTAGGATGCAGAAAGGCATGCAGGTGCAAACTTTGTGAAAAGGGCACTTTTCATTTGCGACATTTGTACCAACGGAATTTGAGAAGCTTGTCAGTTAAAATGGTCCCTATACTAGTAACTCCAGTCAACAGCCAATTTGAGCCAGTTTCTAAGGTGATATGACCAAAAGGGACCATGACAGAGGGTCTGGGGGTACCCTAAAAAAAGTTTTTTAGGGGCATGGCAACCTAGGGGGTTAAAAAGGGCAAAGCGGCGCCCCTTTTAGCGGCATGGTGCAGCGCCGCTCAAAAATGGCCGAGATATAAGTCTGGAGGAAGGTACCAAGGTGCAGTAATGTCAAGGCCTTGTGTCCCAGATACATGTATGGTTTGACCTCATAAGGTTGTTATGTCTGACAAACCACACTTCAACATCATCCCAACTGTAACTATGCAACCGCAACCATGTTTTTTTATTCCATCGCCAGAACCTAATATCTGCATCAATTCCCAGAGGCAATTAGATGGAATGTACAATGATTAGAATAATAATTTTGTTTGATGAATACATTAATTGATGTTATTATCTGTGTTGCTGCACTATCCTTAGCCGGCCACTAATTTTTCATCCCAGGAATGCTTGTAAATTACCTTTTTTGCCACCACCTACAACAGGTTTTATGTCACTTGTCATGGTGTGAATCCAGGTCACCAGTATATGGGCGGTTATAACCGCAAATAAAGACGTTACAAAATAAAGACATTGTTGTATTGTGATGATCTCGAGTTGTAGCTAAGAAAGACGTAAGGTGGCGCTGTATCATTCGTACACTTTGGGTGCTTCCGCAGCTGATCATACAAATCAACTAACCAGCATGGTCACTTGAAGCAACACAGTAGAAAGAACACCGTAATTGTGAATCTGAAGAGGCCGCTACCATTATTCCTCATGGGGTGTTGAACTGTGGGTACGAGATTGCACCTCCGCTGCCGACTCGGATAAAAACAAAAATGTAAATTTTTGAGTTTGGATCCAAGAGGCGGGGCGGGCGGAATAAAAAAAATAATAGAATTTTTTTTTTTTTATTCAGTTTCAGTCATTTGGACATCGGCGGATCCGAGAATTTGAAGAAAACATTTTTTTATTTTTTTTTCAATTTCGGAAAATACATCGTCGGCGGGTCCTAGCACCAAGGTATAAAAAAAGGCTGGCCTAAAGGCGGCAATTGATCAGTGCTGCGTGTGGTACCTGCCAGTATTCAGGGGATCCGTCCAGCCTCCTGTTAACCAGTGCTGTGTGTGGTACCTGCCAGTATCCAGGAGATCCGTCCCGCCTCCTGTTAACCACCTTCTGCAAGTCTCCGTCACGAGACCTCATTATTTATAATGAACCTACATGATAGCACAAACTGTCACACTAACTTACCCTTGTTACGTTGTGGATCGCTAATGTATGTACCTAACAAACAAATACGGCCTGTCAATTACAACCAAATTGATATAAAAAATGTGAAATGCATTGACAAGATAATGTGGGCTTGGTTATTATGGTGGTTGAAAGCTCTCATCAGTATGTCTCATTCATTCAACTGAATGAGGTGATATAGTGTCCTACACAATGTCCTTATGGAGTTGACGGCAGTCATAGCAAGTGGTGTCTGGCTGTCTGAGTTATGATACATGTACATGATGTAAAATTTTGTCAGGACATGTTTTAGTGTTATAGACGATCCTCAAATTTGTGTCTCTCCACACTTCCGCTGAAATCTCAACCAGAATCTTGATCAGAAACCGGATGACGTGATGCCATCCATGATTCAGCTATGGTCGACTCACATCACCAGAAATCTGTGACCTGCGCACTGTGCATGCGCAAGAATTGGCCACCAGCGTCAACTGGAAAATGCATTGAACTGGGGAATCCGATCGTCAGGCAGAGGTGTTAGTGCTATACATCAGTTGCCGATATAGCACATTAGATTCTCTGTACCAAAACAAGTTATTTCACCAACTCATCGTCATTTTGATGTGCTCATTACACCGATCGGTTGGCATGAGAATCTAACTCTGACGACATGTATTGCAAGTAAAATACGCCGGTACACTGAATATCAACATTTGAGTAAAAATCATTATGAGTTGTCAGTTGCTAGCGCATCCTGAAGAAATCAGGGTCCATATTCATAAAACCTTGCAAGCTTTGGTTGCTAGTTGTGTACATTGACCTGTACAAACTAGGCACTTTAGCAGGCAACTAAGCCTAGCAAGGTTTTATGAATATGGACCCTGGTCCTCTTAGCTTAGCTCACAGGGCATCATTGAAATGTCATCTGATTGGCTAATCATCAGTTATAGTGATTGATGATTGGCCAATCAGACAAGATTTTGATTGGATACCCTACTACACAAAGTACAACATCAGCACCATCTGGTCTCTTGTTGTGACAACGGTAGGCTTGATAACTTGCACACTGTAGGCCCAGTCGCGTGCATATAAAATTGGGCCAAAAAAATGCTATGACCAATGAAAATAACTTACAACTTACCTTCAAAAAATGTATTCCTTATCAACATATATCAAATACGCTTTAAATCATTCACCTCAGTTGATGCTGAGTGCAGTGTGTGTGTCCGTATCCAAAGATAAAGTTTGATCTCCCTGCATCTATCTTCCAATACTCTCACAGTCTACCAATACCAATCACTTCAAAACATTCACCTCAGAAGATCGTTCACCACCAGGTGTTATTAACTTGAAAGGGTAGTCTTCTAAAAGACTTTGTGAAATTAAACTTGATGGTTTCAAAGGTATTTCATGCCCCANTCAATTCTGGAATTTCTGTCCTCAGCACGAAGCTCAAGTAGCACGCACAGTTTTTGGCCTCGCGAGGCGAAAAATATTCAAACATGTTGTATATTCAACTCAAGGACTTGGGAGGCAGAAAAAGCACCGAAAAATACGCGCACACAGCGAGCTGTCTGGTGAGGAAACGGTCTCAACTGACTTTTTGGTCAGCAGATAGCTCCAGTGTGTGGCACGCTTTATGTGGTGAAGATTCTAAACTCTCATTGGATGGTATTCATAAAAGTTAGCAAAAGCTTTTACTTAAGATTTGCACAGCGAGGTTCAATGTAAATGTACTACAAAACCTGAAGTAAAAGCATTTGCTAGCTGTAAATATCAGCCAGCATATAAAACTCAGAACTTGTTCTGTTTGAGTACAAAATCAAAATAGATCAGGCGCGGATCCACAAGTTCAGAAAAGAGGGGGTGCACTGTGCTAGATTTGCTCCAGATTTCAGAATTTCACGGTCGATTTTACAGATTTGTTGGCCGAAAGAGGGGCGTGCACCGGGTGTGCCCCCCCCTTGGATCCGTGCCTGTAGATGCCTGTTTAGAATACAAACAGCCTGCTATCCCATCTTGAAGTTGAAGATTGGATCGTGATGTATTAATTGCAATTCATCAGCCACACCATACTGCGATTCCAAAGATTTTCAAGAAAAAAACATTACCTTGTGCTCCTGTTGGTAAAATGTGTAGATTCCCACCTGTCGTTCCAGGTGCTGCTTCAGGTTTGCCAACATCTTCAAGTAAGCCTAATGATGTGGCATCTGTCTTGATTTCAAGTTTAGAATTTGATATGAAATTTCCTCATTCCAGCGCTAGAGGCAGAGTGCTTATACTGATTTCAACCGCTGTAGCTTTTCACACGGGAAACTGTGTTTTAGCGAAGTAGATTTCAGGTGAAATGAACAAGAACCGCTGGTGCTGAAATAGAATTGTTGACTGCACAGTGGGTCATTAGTTAATTAGCTTGTTCGGAAACATTTAATACAAGGTTTCGTTTGAACATTTTCTAGTGAAAGCTATTGTAATGTTTTGGTTCTTATGTAACATCCACCTCTACTGCTTAACCCCTTAACTGTAATTTTTTTAGTTCTAATTTTTCTTTCTTAAAAAATTGCCAAAAAAAGTATTTGACACATAAGGTTCCAGATGTGATATAACGTCCTACACACTGTGACGTGCCATTTCCTTGCAGGGCCTTACGCAAGCTACGATCCTTGGGTGTTTCCGGGGATTCCCCGGATTTCATAATGACGTAATGTGACATCCTACCCAGTTAAGGGGTTAAAGATAATGCATCGTGACTTCATTGTTTACATTCAATGTTTGTAAACATGGATGTTTACATCATGTTATTTTGGAGTTTTTGGGACATGCCAACCCACAAAATTGACTACTATTGGTATCAAAAGAACTTCTGGTGGGGCATGTTACCAACAAATTACTCATAAGACAAAGAAAGACTGGACACAAACAAACAAAATGTAAATAAACAATGATCAGCTGTAGAGATTTGCTTTTACCATGTGAGAGAGCAGGACTTCTAATGTGAGAAGCAGGTGAAAGATACAAGTACTTTTATATCCAACAGCAGTGTAGGAAACAGCCACTTCGATTGCCGAAATTGATCGCAGCTTGCAACATGATATCGTAACATGATATCTCAACATCGTGTATTCTTGTTTACGAGAAGAAAACTGTGTGTTTGCCAAAATGACATGTAATTTACAGTCTACATTTAACTTCAAAGTAAAGTTTTACAAGGCTAGTTTTAACTGACAAGTTTCCAATGCATCTGTCAAATTCTGCCTATTGATGCTGTCTGTTAAAAGCCTCAAAAAAATTTTATTTGTAAAGCCAGCAGCACGGTGTCTGCTCTATTCGCCTTATATCAATTCGCCTTTTCCCATTTCGCCTTCAAAAAGTATACATTTCGCCTTTTCCTGATTCGCCATCTCTCATTTCGCCTTCTTGGCCGGCCGCACAGAAAGTCCGATAGTGCTTTCAGCGCCTATTGGCGGTTTAGTTAATGGGAAAATGTGTTATAACTAACCACCGATAGGCGCGGTAGCATTATCGGACTTTCTGTGCAGTCAGTTCAGATGGCCGCTGATCTGTCTTTTTGCCAGCCACTGCAGACTAGGCAGTACCAGTTTTGGTATTATTTACTGGGAGATCATCGCTGGAGAGAAGGTTCCACTCATCGCTGTCCAGCACATACCTGGCATCAACACTAACAGCCAATTTTGCTCAGTTGTGATCAGATCACTTGCAATACTGCCTTATGTGCTGCCAACTGTACTTTATTCGTGCACAACTTCAGTTGGACCAATATCATCGATACAGCACATCCTTCTCCACAGATGACCTCCCTTCCGCACTGCGAACCATCCCGTACCACATGCAGCATCATACGTGTACCATCCACATATCTTCCACAGATGTCACGTGGCGCCTTGGAAGGCACGCAGTGAAGACGTAACGTCATTCGCCTGTGGTGCATGCATGGACATCACGGGGAAGGGACATGTGACGTACCTGTAACATATGCAACGAATTGAAGCCTACCTTTCGCGTGACGTACACGGAAGGTACGCGGATGGTCAGTGTTCTTTGTACTGTATTGTTTAGAAAAAGATATTTGACAGATAATTTCGAGTAGCTTGTGATGGCCTCCTCTGTACTTACCACGGCCAATAATGCTATAGCCTCGGCCCTGACGGAAAAATCTAATACAAATACAAATGCAGCTATACTCTGGATTCATTATTTTAATGGACCATTCTTCCAGTCACCTTCAACTTCAAATTTCACAAATTGCAGCTGCGTTAACCTTCGACCTCCACGAACAAAACTGTTTGGCTTCCATGTTGACATTTGAAACCTCACATGATTGTGTTGAAACAATTAATCAGAATAAGTGAAGAAACTGTCAAATGGTTTCTAATTAAAGGAAAGTAGACTGATTGACTACTCGCGATGTTTGCTTGAACGATTGTACTCAAGTTCTGCATAGTAAAATAGTAAATATTGTCGATTTCAGTGAAGAGACGTTGATTGAATCCACTATGTGTACAACCGACTGTTGTCTTATACGCGTGCCGGTCACGCATCCACGTTGTGATCTACGTGCTTCTACGTTGCTTAACGTCTGGCTCAGACGCCAATGCACCAACCACTGGGCCATAAAGGAAATCCTCCATGGCTAGCGGGTTATTCTTCAATTGCGATCCGACGGGACACCCCGTGCCGTATGTGAAACATTGCTACAGCAGCTCAAAATAGAACTGGGGATTCCCGTCGCCCATGGCAACCACACACTCCCTGGCTGTGGAGCTCACTATGTCATTGATTTGGTGAATCGAAGGGGGGGGGGGGG
>NMRB01000797.1:81192-138301 GCA_002633025.1 Notospermus geniculatus | reverse complement strand
CAACCCCCAATCCCATTCTTAGTGTTTAAGACGAATCTTGACTTAGTCCCAAGCCTGGGGGCAACATACAGCCATTATTGATGGACAATTTTCAGATTTTTCAACAACTCTGGCCATATTGCCCATTCAGTATTAGGATTTAGTATCCTCAGGGCTGATTGCAGATTCGTAGAGGCAAACGTCAGATATTTTCTACGCATGGCCCTCAGGCAAACTCCCTCTCATTCAGCATCCTGATAAGCATGAATGAATCAAATTGGGTTGTTTTAATACGGTTCCATCCCAACTCGCATGAGAGGTGTACCGGACGTACAGGTGACCTGCCATCACCTAAGGGTCTAAAGCCTGGCTCAGGTCGACATGACGTCTTGAAGTAACTCGACGGATCTATCACAGATCAAACAACCACCACGCACAGGTGGACATTTCAGCGATTGAGAGGAACTTGGAGCAACTGGCAGTTCCTCGAACAGCACGCTCATGTCGACAGCGAGTCTTCCATGCCCTCGGTCCATTCCACTGCCGCCATTTTCTTTTTTCGGTATACGTCACGTGATTTTCAATGAAATATCCCTATTCAAGTAAATGATCAGTTTGCAAGCAGGCGTAGGTCGACGGATCTGAGTGGAACTTTAGACAACTAGTCGCCGAAAAGTAGAACATGGGCAACTCAAAGCAACTCGCAGCAACTAGCGGATCCGGCAGTTGCTCAGAGATGCAAGCGCGCTCAGGTCGACAAAATTGGCAACTGATGAGCCATTCCGAGTTGCTTCCATCGCCAGAAAGCTCGTTGCCACGAGTTGCTTCAAGACGCAATGTCGACCTGAGCCCGAACACTTGTAATTTGTAATTTTGAAATTGTCAATTTCATGGGCCACGAAATTATTCTTAATGTCATTTTAGACTGGTGCGACTAATCCCCTTTAAGCTGTGTGTGTTATAGTTAATCATTTCATTTTGTAATCAGAGTTTTCTTCGCCGGGACAAAAGGACACCAGACTGAAGTGAATGGCATCTCGATGTTGCAGGAATCCATCAAATTACTCATTCCATATCATTCAATGACCTGCAAATTAACTAAGAATGATTAGGATTGCATTCGGTGCGAACTAATGATAAAGATAAGCTCTCGGATTATAAAGTAATTGAAGACAGTCGTGTCCTTTCTGGTTTCAGACGCGTATTATTTGGTAATATTAGTTGGTTTGATTTTAACACTGCTAATTCATAACCTAGAGCCAGCAGCACACCAGGTGATATTGCAAGTGATCTAATCGCCACTGATCTTCTCGCCAGCGACCACAGACTTGGCGATATCGTCTTTGGCATTGTTTGATATTGGCGATTATTGCTAGTAAGATTCCACGCATTGTTGTCCACCACTGGCGTCAACAACCAAATATAACTGGAGGTACAGACTGTGCTCAACGTTGTGTAACTTCCAGCTAAGAGGCAAACACGCCACAACATGAGGAGTCTTCATAGCCCAGTGGTTGTCACATCGGCTTAGCAAGCAGCAGGTCCCGGGTTTGAATCCCAGGCCATATATGGGATAAATCATCCCTGGCTCTTCAGTCCATCGCATGGGACAGTAAGCCATGGTGCCATGGTGCCTTGTACCTTGTGCCGTTGCAAGGGCAAGTAAAAGACCCCCAACTGTGGTACATGAGACGCTTTAATATATGTGTCATAGTCAACCTGTAGGATTTTAATGTTGACTTAATGAGACTTGTTTGTGAGGCTGGTGACAGATTGAAAAGCGATGACGGATATGGCTAAGAGGATATGAAGTTAGAGTTCATGCATACTGCATGGAGTGGGAACTAGGAGTCAGGCGACAGAAAAATGACTTCCGATATTGCTGGAATTAACTTTTATTCTTATGAGTGCCTAAAGCGACTGAAAATGTTGTATTTTTAATGCTCGTTAACGTTGGGAATAAAAGAACTGAATATGGCTGAATATTCACCTGTTTAAAGGTGTGATGAATCGTTAGCGAAAGTGCAGGTGATTCTTCATAACCTATAAATTGTGCCTGTAGTCATGATGTTTTAGCTGTGGTTACACTACATAAATCCCGTGCTTACCCTGAGGATTTTACGGTTATACCTATAAATCGCCGAGTCTAAATAGACCCGTGTCTGAAATCCCCGTGCTCGAAGGGGCTACGCCGGGGCTATTTTAGACACGGGTATTTTATGTAGTGTAACCACGAAATCCCCATGTCTACCTGTAGTTCCGAGCACCCCGACAGATGGCGATGCAAATCGATGAGTCATGCACATGTGTACACCTCCAGTAGCCACTTGATTACGGAGAGTTGCCTACCCAATCACCGCGGTATCAGGACATTTCCCCCCTGGACATTTGCCCCCCGGACATCTGCCCCCGGACTTCTGCCCCCCTAGGACATCTGCCCCCCGGTCATTTGCCCCCCGGACATTTACCCCCGTAGGACTTCTGCCCCCCTAGGACATCTGGTAAATGTCCGGGGGGCAAATGTCCAGGGGGCAGGTGTCCTAGGGGGGCAGATGTCCTACGGGGGTAAATGTCCGGGGGGCAAAAATCCGTGGGCAAATGTCCGGGGGGGAAATGTCCGGGGGGCAAATGTCCTAGAATCGCCTACCGCATCACCCCTTATCCACACCATGTTTTCACCTACTTGTGCCAAACCAAACCGCCAGGTTTGAAGGCGGTTCAACACGGTTCAAAACCGTGCTGAACCGCCTTCAAAACCGTCACCGTGTGAGGCCTGCATTATTACTTCACCACCACAAACCTCCCAAAATTATAATAACTTTCATAAAAGACAAGTTTGGTTTCATTATTTTAGCAACAAATCATGCCCTAGAGAGGGCTCAGCTTCCCCCCAAACTAAAAAATTACGTTCAAAGGCATCGCTTAAAATCACACACGGTAATGGAAACAGATTGTTGCGGGAAAAAAACAACCAATTTAACAATGTTGAAACACGGCTTTGAAGTTTTAATCAACCGACTAAATTTACTACTTGCCGGAAGATCCCAGAGTCAATCAAACAAGAGTTTTTACCGCCGGCGTTTATGACAAATTGTTGAATAGAAATATACAGTATGGATCAAAAGTAGTGATGTCCTGAGCTAATCAGTGGTTGTTATAGTAAGGTCCCACTGGCGACTTTTGTCCACGGCAAGGGGCAAATCTGAAGTCTAGTGCGATATTCCCTCAACAAGCTGCGATATTAGCATTCGTAGTTTTTTGCGAGTAACGAGCAGTCACGGTCATCCTCTATCCCCCGCCGGATGTTGGATTTGTGGTTGTTCATCCGTCTCCGGAAACACATGGTCTGTCCGACGTACTGGTTGACTGTAGGGCATCTGGTACAGGTGATGCAGTAGACAACATTTTTACTGTCACAATGCGTGGGGCTCCTCAGGCGAAGTTGATGGGACCTTCCGGTGGTAGTTTTTCGTGAGTTGTAAACTGGTCACTGATTGGTCGAACACTCGCAGGCCTAGGCGATGTTAGTTGTGGATGGTCGTAGATACTCGTAGATGCTCTTAGTTTCTTCGCACATTACTCATAGCTAGTCACAGACTGTCGTAGCTTGTCGAGGTTCCATAACCAAGATCTACGATCTTGTACGACTATGTGCGACATGGGTGCAACTATACGAGATAACTTCGACTAGCCGCAGGCAATTTTGAACTTTTTGAAAAATTTTCTGCGAGCCATAGAATCATTACGAACATAGACGACAGTCTAAGAACTGTAAGAGGAGCTACGATTTTTTCATTCGTCCCTTGTTGCAGGCAGAAATTCACCAGTGGGACGACCGCCGGTCAAAGGTGACATCATAATGAGTCACTGCACAAGCTCTATAACCCAATGTCCTGACAAAGCTGTGGTCTATTAGTATTCTTTTCCACTTCTGTGTAAATTCCTAAACCATAAGTCAACACCTGAATTCTAGAAAATCAATTCTTCTTCATACTAGTTGACTACTAACGCCAGCAATTAGCATTTAAATAATTTATCAAATTACCTGTGGCGTACTTGACAACTTCCACCATGAATACCAATAACTCATTAATGTATCCTGAAGTATCATAATATTATCTTTGCTGTTTGATTTAAAGCTGTTTTATCTCCTCGCTTTGCCTTGATTTCCACAGGATGAGAGGAGTTACTGCAGGTATGGAGCAGAAAGCCAGGAGTTGGCTCTAGAATGCTTGTCAGTCCTTCCCTCAGCATTTACAAGACTGCATGTCCCAATCTCTTACTCGAGATACGTTGCAGACCGCACCAGGATTTGAAACAGGATCTCCTGCGTGCAAGGCTTAATTTGACTGCCGACGTAGAGGGAGCCACCTAGTGGTAACAACATGAACTACAAAAATCCATTGCAAAATGTACGGAGAAATCAGGTCCATTTGTCGACAACGTAGTTAGTCCCTTGGGTTGGAGAGTGGCGCCAGCTGTTGAGAAGAAGTGGCAATACCGGGCTCATATAGCCAAAGCCAAGATGGGAGAGGAAGCCCCTTTGCCGACAACGCCAAATGTTGCAGACCACACCGGGAATTGAACCCGGATCTCCCGCATGCAAGGCAGACATTCTTAATCCATCCAGCCAAAGTCCAGACGGAGGCTGGAGGCCTAACCCATCCTAAATCTACCACAATATTATTAATGAGTCTTATAGTGCAGTATCCAATCCAGTTAATTTGGATCGCTCAAAGTGCTGAAAGATCCCTGGCTGTAAAGGCCTGAGCAATCCAGAGCAAGTTCAACTTCCTGGGAAGTATTACAGTCCAGCTGCTACATAGCGCACATGACTAGACATTCACAAAAACCATCATCCCTGCCAGCTAGGTACCCCTTTAACACCTGGGTAGGGTGAGCCAAGTGAGGCGAAGAGACTCGGCCAAAGTCGCACGCTGAGTGGGGATCGAATCAGGGACCTTCTGACCGCTAGCCAGAGACCCGAGCCACTACACCACGGTGGCTCCATGAACATAACTCGCCAGTTATCTCCTCCATCTAAATTTTCCACGAGGATCTTTTCAAGGCTTTGTTCAAGGTCCACATCAAGATTGTCCACGACACGCCATTTAGAGTGTCATCTCCAATCACTGTCTCCTATAGATGACGTCCATTGATCCGTCATCAAACACCTCACCACATTCACTAAGACTCTTCGCAAGTTTTATTGTAATAAATTACTGATAATATTAATCTCAGAATGACTAACACCATGGATGCAAGAACTAATGCGTTTCCTAATGACATTGCCAGGTCTTGCCTAAGTGGGTAATTTTCATTTCATAAATGGTTAGCTTTCTTGGCTGATGGAGCGAGCCGTGAACCAAAATGGAGGTCAACTGCTCGAAGGCACTCACGCATTATTCACGGTGCGGTGCGTCCATTCATGACTTCTGTGCGATTATCATTCGTTCCTGCAGTCTCATTGCATTCTGATAGACTCGGCGCCTCGCTTTTTTTTCATCAGCCGTGGGTGAAAGGACAGTACAGCACAGTCTAGCGTGGCTATCATTGGCATTTAAGGAGGAGCCAAGGTGGTGTAGTGGTTCGGGTCTCCGACTGGCAGTCAGAGGGTCCTCAGTTCAAATTCCACTGGGCATGAGACTTTGGGCAACACAGAAAAAAAAATCAACTCGAGTGGAGATTCAAAGTCTCACTTTAGGGACAAAATGGTTCGAAATACTTTTTGACTCAAAATGAAACAGAAAATATTTCGGCCCGAGACAATGACACCTCGTTCCGAGAGAAAATATTTCGGGTTGAGATACTGACAGTCTCGATCTGAGAGAAAATATTTCAGGCCGAGATGACATTGTCTCGCGCCGAAATATTTTCTGTTTCATTTTGAGTCAAAAAGTGTTTCGAACCATTTTGTCCCTAAAGTGAGACTCTGAGTCTCCACTCGAGTTGATTTTTTTTTTCTGTGAAGTTTCTTTGCCTCACTGGCCTCTCTCCACCCAGGTGTATAAATGGATACCGGTCGGAAATGGTCAGATTGTAGCTCTCAATGAGCAGCTCATCTGAGTTCTACTGAAAGGTTTCAGGATAGACTGGGGTTAAAGTGTAAAGTCGAATGACACCTCTACCGTTGTTGATATCAGACTATAAAACCAAAACTTTCTGCTATCTCTAACTCTTGAATATCCAGCCCAGAACCCAAAACTGCTGATAGTAAATGAATGGAGAATCTTCCTGGAAGACACCAAGATATCCCAATCTGGTCCAGTAGTTCGAGCTCCAGACGCTATTTTGAAAAGCCAAGTCAAGGCCCCTCTATGCTGAAACTGCAGTTTGCCGGCAAGTTTAAATAAAAATACCTTACTTTGCTTCACAAAAATGGCAGTGGAGATAAAACTACTGGACCGAATCGAGGTATCTTGGTGTTATTATTTTCTAGTAAAGATTCTCTATCCATTCATACCAGTGGTTTGGGACTGAGGTACAGACTTGGACCCGGGACCTGCTGCTTGCTGAGCGGACGTGATAAGCACTTGGCCATCAGGCATGTCAGGGCTCCTCAAAAAAATGTGACGATATCTCTAGATGTGCAGAAAATTGATATCTGGTGCCAAAGGGAAATGTCAACATGCATGCAGATTCCTGAACAGTGATGGTTAATCCATGACTGTATGTCAAGCAAATCCGGCTCAGTACCGGCAAAGGAGTCAGCTTAAACACCTGCCGTGAGATTATACAGTGAAGACTTAGTGCCGCGATCTGGATAAGACACTGATGATGATCGTGCGATGGAAAATCTATCAATAAAATGGTAGAAGGTGCCACGATGACAAATGGACACTTAATTGCGTGCGGTTTCATATTAAGAAAAATGAAAATTACCCACAATTGCTCTCGAAGTCACAATGATAAATGAACATTTAGTGATATCGGTTTAAAACTTGCAAAATTGTCTTTTGTAATTCTTCGATGCTGAATGTCAAAATGACAAATTGATATTAATTGCGCCACGTTTTTGATTTAGAAATAGATATTTTTCGTGGTGATTCATCTGAGGTTAAATACTGGTGTCAAGATTGTCTAAAACATGTTATTTGGAAATTCTTTTGCTAAAAAGAGTGATTTCTCTGTCTGCTTTCATTTCTTTTGGATGCGGCTCGGCTAGATCAGAATAAATTTGTTTTCAGGCCATGTCACTGGTTACTTTAAAGGGAACGCAGGCCCGTAGCTAGCATAGGGACAAGGGGGCAAATGCCCTCCTCCAGGCAAATAAGCCTTAGTGCAAAAAAGTGTATTATTGTTCAAGTCTCAGAGTGCAGGAACTTGACCTCAAATTGCATCTCAGAGCTTCTACTTTTCAACATTTTTAGAAGTTTAAAAATCCAAGATGCATTATAACTCTCTTGGTCTTACATGGTATGCTAAAAGATGCAATGGCGGCAGGGACATTTGTGGTAGCAACCATCTCCAGAAATACATTAGGTCCTAGAAATGAAGTTGAATTTCGTATTTCATACTTCGTGTTTCGTCAGATTTGCGAAACCTCCCTAATACATGTAGCTTGATGTTCTTTCATAAGAAAGCTCTGTTTTTCATGTAAACTTGTATGTTAACTTCCTGATGGCAAAACTGAAGTATTTGGTGACAACTTCCAATGATTAAAGCCACGCCGTGTTGCCAGGCAACCATTCTGATGTAACAAACTCCCTTGACAGGAAACCCCGTCAACCAAAAAAAGCATTGCCTCGCGCGTATTTTCTTTGAAGTCCGTTCGAAACAGTTTGAATAACGTCTTCAGGAAGGGGAAGTAGACAGGAAAATTACGTGGAGACCAAATTACAGCTGTCAGTTTCTTTGGTTGAGCGTAAAACAAGGAGACATAGAGAGTTTGGGATTACTCCAGGCGCAGGGCAATTAGCAAGGTTGTCATGCAATATTGAAATTGCGAGGTCTTTGACTTCAATCATTTTGAGAAGGATATCAAGACATATTTCATCAGTTATTACATCACAATTAAGGGGCCTTGATAGCCCGGTCTACCTCCGCTTAACAAGCCTAACCCTAATCCTAAACCCAGGTTTGAATCTCAGGCCATACAGGACTTCCGCTAAGCAGCACGATTGCGGTATTCCCCGCCCGCTAAAAAATCCCATATCACCCGCAAGAAAAAAATAGTCAAAACGGGCCATTCCCGCACATGTTTTCAGTAAATAAAAAATCTTTATAAGTGAAGCCGCCATGGCCGCCATTTGCAATGCAGGTGTGATGTCAGACTCTTTCCAGGTCTCACTACACAGTTTTGGCGAAGTGTCACTACACAGTTATGGCGTATCCTGCTCTGGTAGTGCCGGGCATGAGTAACCCCCCCCCCCCCAAAAGTTGGAATCCTCCACCTCAAAAATATTTTGGTGGAAGCCCTGCCATATCATGATATGGGATTGATCATCCCTGGCTCTTCACACCAATCGCATGGGACAGTAAGCTGTTGTGCCTTGTACCTTGTGCCTTTGCAAGGGCAAGTAAAAGACCCCATCCAAGTGAGGAACATGAGCAGCTTGAGATGGCCTCCTCCGTACTTACCAGGGCCAATAATGCTCTGGCTTCGACCCTGATGGAAAAATCTAATACAAATTTACAAGACATCCATTAGAATTCAACTATGGACCTACTGCCACAACCTGACATGCCTGACAAGTTAAAAATTCACTTTCAGGTTCCCCCTTTAATGGTAGGGTATAATGATCAATGGGTTAGCCTTCAGGGCCAGACTAATGGGCTGATAATTTTCATGCGTGGGCAAACCCACCTGTAAATGGGAAATTCTGCTTTGACTGACACCGTGAATATTATTCTTGATCAAGGAAGGGAGCAAATCACTGTATCATGTCTTTATCATTGATATAGACAAATCCCAAATTGACGTAAACGAGAAAGATCTGCGCACTTCCACTGAAATCGCAAACACAACCTCAGTCTGAAACTGAATTACGTGATGCAGAGAACCCCACGACAGTGACGTCAACGACGTTGCATCGGAGTCGACCATTACTGAATCATAGTTTGCGTCACGTCAGATGGAGGTTGTGATTTCAGTGGAAGAACGCAGATCTGCGAATTTGTGAATCGTCTATTGGTGGCCTTCTTTGCCTACAGCCACCCCCCCCACCCCCACCCCAGGCTGGTCCTGCTCGGGTGATATTTGTAAACCAAGGAGAGAATGGGAAACTCATCCTGTGTAATTGAGGTCATTTCTACTCTAAAGCCAGCAGCACACCAGGGGATATCGCAAGTGATCTGGGGCCATATGTCATGACGTCTTCGCAAATTAGCGAGCACATAAATCTATTGTTACGCGGTCAATGAACAAGGGCATATGCAGCCAAACAGCTTGCGTGCATGCCAAGTTGCGAAGGTTTCATGAATAATTATGGCCCCTGATCGGCTGTTGACGCCAGGTGTGCGCTGGACACTGATCCGTGGAATCTTCTCACCAGCGATGTTCGCCCAATATCAAACAATACCAATTTCACCAAGTCTGCGGTGGCTGGCGTGAAGATCAGTGGTGAGTAGATCGCTTGTGATATCGCCTGGTGTGCTGCTAAAGCACGCTCAACACCTAGTTCCGATTTAACAAAGGGTGTTTAAGACGGTAGGTTCTAAACCTTGGAACCATGAAACCATGAAACCAGCCAGGAAACTATGGAACCACCCAGAAAACAATGAAAATACCCAGGAAACCATGGAACCACCCAGGAACCATCCAAAATATCCTTATTCTTAAACACGACATGACATTAGCTATTTTCCCATTGCTATGGAGGTAAAAAGCATGTATGATTATCATCGAGCACAGACGTTGTGTCACACCTTGGATGAGGCATACCATCCCAGTCCAACACGACTGTGCTGATACTACAACGCATTATGCAAACATGCTGGTCTCAGTTATTTTATACTATTGATGGTGAACACTAGTGTAAACAAATCATAATTAGCCTTCTCAGAAAGATTAGCCTTCTCAATATAAACAACGAGGGGTCACTGAGGTTCCCAGAAACCCAGCACATGTGGTCTCAGGCATTGAGATCAGTGCCAAGCGGTTAGTGATAAAACCCGGAATGAAACGAAACGAAATGAAATCATCGAAATGATCGAAATGGGCATGATTTGCATGAATTTATATTCGTTTTTAGTGTAAACAAATCATAATTAGCCTTCTCAGAAAGATTAGCCTTCTCAATATAAACAACGAGGGGTCACTGAGGTTCCCAGAAACCCAGCACATGTGGTCTCAGGCATTGAGATCAGTGCCAAGCTTCAATCACAGAGCTGACTTCAGAGTTGGCAAGGCCAGTCCGAACACCAGGGTGCCCTGGATGATTAAGAATAAGATTGAATCTGCAGCCAGAGTCAAGAGCATCAAGAGTGCAATATCATGATGGCTGTCATCATAAAGACATTGATGTCTTTATGCTGTCATGTCATTTGAATTTGAATTTCTATTTAGGCCTAAAACCACTTGACCTGCGCGGCTGTTTGTGAGGATACAGTCAGCTAGAGTTGTTTACGGCTATGTCTAACAAGTACAAAGTAGTCCATCACTTCGTTTTGTCATTTTGCTGTTTTGACAAAGCCGGATAAAAGTATAATTTTGGGTGGTTCATAGTTTCCTGGGTGGTTCCGTAGTTTCCTGGGTGGTTTCATGGTTTCATGGGTGGTTTCATGGTTTCATCGTTCCAAGGTTTAGAACCTACCGTTTAAGACTTAGATGTGTGTAACTTCACTAAATGCACGCACTTCCACCATGCAACTAAGTCTTAAACACCGTTTGTGAAATGGGCCCCTACTGTTGTACTGCGACTGTGTTCTAAGCCACCTCCAGCCACCAAAATCTGCTACAGCATCAGAGGAAAACCCACTCAAACACATTTGTGAATCAAAGTCAACACTGAAGTCATGAAAATCTGTAAAAGGTCGTCAGTGCCTGCGTCTGTTTCTGAGTTCTACTTTGAAGAGCTGTCATCATGAAAACACTGTGTTTCACGTTTGCTGTGGGAGAGGCTGCGTAAGACAAGGGAATTTAAACTCCATTGAAATTCAAGCTCCAGCTGAGCCCAGCTTTCGTCATCCTCGGCATGAATGGCGACATAAGATACCAAAATATCGTTTTTAACCAACTTGTGTGAACTTGGGAAGGCACGACAATCGTAATTGTGGAACGAGGAAGGATTGGTGTTGCCACCTTACAAATAAAACAAAAGAATGTTCGTTCACGGCCCCAGATTAAATCCGCACGTAAAATCCAGTCACTCTACTATTTCATGAACATGTCTCAGGTGTTGGGTTTGTTACGTGATTTCTGCCATCTCTTTTTGCGCTTACAATGCCTGTCGCGAGATAGATCGCTTCTTGAAATTTAAGCACAGCATGCTGGGAGCCATCACAAAGGCAGAAACTCGGTGTTTTGAGGTTGTTGCGAGCCTTGTTCTCACTTTGTCACCAGCGATGATATCTGATGCAAGGGCTTTGTTTTCTTGGCAAGTTGAACAAGGTTTGTTGCTCCAGAGGTTGAGAGACCGTATCAAAGTTCAGATCGCACCTAAGCGGAAAGAAACATATCTTTTGGGGCTGGGTCAAAGGATTTCTGAAAACTTCCTCCTCCTTTGTGAAATATAAGATGTCAACGTGGCGTGTGAGATCACGCCTGACAATTCTTTGCTTGCTGACTGTTGCCTTCATCTGACTTTTCAAAATTCTCCACCAAATGTTTGTATTTGTATTTGTATGTTTCAATCACAGCTATAACCATTCCATTGTGCCCTGTGCATGCTAAGTATGGAAGAGGCCATCTCAAGCTACTCATGTTCCTCACTTGGATGAGGTCTTTTTACTTCTCCTTGCAAAGGAACAAGGTACAAGGCACCACGGCTTACTCTCCCAGATAGACGTGAAGAGCCAGGGATGGCATCCCACATGGCCCCTGGTTTGTGGAAGGTGTTTGTATTTGTATCTTTTCCTCAGGGCCGAAGCCATAGCATTACCTGGTAAGTATAGAAGAGGCCATCTCAAGCTACTCATGTTCCTCACTTGGATGGGGTCTTTTACTTGCCCTTGCAAAGGCACAAGGTACAAGGCGCCATGGCTTACTGTCCCATGTGACGTATGAATAGCCAGGGATGATATCAAAATGGCGCGGGCTGGATTCGAACCTGGGACCTGCTCTGCTTGCCAAGCAGATGCCTCCTCAGTAAAGGGCAAAGCTTGCTGTCCTGTGCGATGGACGTGAGGAGCCAGAGATGATATCCCATACGGCCTGGGCTGATTCAAACCCAGGACCTGCTGCTTGTTTTGCGGACGTGATAACCACTCAGTATCAGCGCTCTTCAAATGTTCATGTCAATACCGAATCAAAAATACAAGATAAAAGATCTCACGTCATGTACTGCTTTTACTGGTAATTCCACGAAGACCTTCTGGATGATCCCTGTGAAAGGTAATTACTAAGAGAACACTGTCCACTGCCTCAAGTTTCATTGCTTTGAACAACGGTAAAGTGGGGGCATCGATGGGAGCTGGTATCTCGTGACAACTTCTTCAGCTGATTGGCCCCTTGGGTCCCGATAATGCAAGGACACATCTTCCGATGGCAAGAAAAGCGAGCGGGATTCTGCGGCCAGTTTTGTTTGTCCTTTGAGACCAATAAGGTGTTGCTAGTTTTGTTGGCGGATAGAGGTAGTGATGAATTGGTCACATGGTGATTAGGTGTCATCAGGGAGACATGCTCATGTTCTCTAGGTAATTGTTTCTCATATCTTGTTGGTGGTAATGACCTCCGAGGGGTCTTTCATTACTGGACCATAGCGATCATGTAAAAAAGACTGACCCTTTGGGAAAGGTATGTATTGAACTGGCCCCCAGTTATATGCGACCCTGCTGGCCATGGAGGATTTCCTTTATGGCCTAGTGGTTGGCATGTTGGTCTCTGAGGTAAGTTAAGCAATGTCGAGCACGGTTAGTACGTAGATGGGTGACTGGTGAAATTGACATCTGGCAGACCTTCCCATACGATCTTGGAGTTAGTTCTGAAATGAGACACAGTGTGGCGCTAAGTGACTCCAGGATGAATCATCTTTGTCCAAAGGTTTCAGGATAGACTGGGGTTAAAGTTTGAAGTCAGGTGATAACCTCTACTGTTGTTGATATCAGACTATAAACCCAAACTTTTTTATGGGCCGGTGAACTGTGCATTTGACAAGGGACCTAAAAGAGGGTCTCTGATGTAAGACCCTTTTCTGTCGTCAGCTCAACACTGATACTGTGAACCAACTATTGGCACGATCGTGGTTTCATGAGATGAAAATACTTCAATCACGGCAAAACATATTTGATGAAACTTCTCATGAAAGTCATATGAGAAATTCACGGGTGTTTGTCACTTTATATTAATGACCTCTAACGACTATAACAGGTCATTACCCTCGGAGAACAAACTATATTTCGTCCATGCAAGGCCAAGATGAACTGACCAAATATTTGATCAGATCTTTGGAGCCAGTGAGGGTCATCTATCATGTATATAACGGCAGACTCCGAGATAAGTAGCGAAGTCGGGATCATAATTTAACAGTTTGCTAAATTTGGTAACAAGTACATTGGAACCTCGCTTAATGGACACCTCTGCCAGGAGGACACCTCTCTATTAAGGACACCAAAGTTTAGTCCCAAATTGATCATTTCTATTCATTTTAACCTCTGTGATCTGGACACCTCTCAATTGAGGACAAAAACAATGAGTCCTGAAAGGTGTCCTTAATAGAGAGGTTCCACTGTAATACAGGGCTTCTGCTAAGCAGATCGATTGCGGGATCCCGCCAAAACTCCCGTATTCATGGTATTACCTGCAAGAAAAAATAGCCAAAGCAGGCCATTCCCGCACATGTTTTCAGTGCCGTAAATAAAAAATCTTTATAAGTTAAGCCACCCTTTGCAATCCAGGCCTGACATCAGAATCTTTTTTGGTCTCACCACACAGTTTTCATGGTGAGGTCTCACTACGCAGTTTTGGCGTATCCTGCTCTGGTAGCGCCGGGCATGTGTAAAATCCCCTCCCCCCAAAAGTTGGAAAGGGCAATCCCCCCCCAAAAATATTTTGGTGGAAGCCCTGTAAAACACATTCATCTGATAGAATGCGTCTTGCGAAGGAGTCAATTGCACGCGTATGTTCTTTCTTCAGTTTGGCAAAAATCATGTGTTCCCTGTTGTCCGTTTCAGCCTAAGATTGTCAATATGAGCTGTACAATGTGTACGTACATGATGAAGAGGACAGTTCTAGCTGCCATCGTCAAATGTGACGAACAGATTTGTTATTGGTTTGAGTTCAAGGTGAATGAACACTCAATGACAGTGTGGTGGTGGATAATATATTGGCAATAAAAAGGAGAATATCGGCCTTGAGTTCCAGAAGTCGAGGTCAGTATCTATCCTTTTTGGCAGATTTGGTGACATCTGAAACTGGCTGCCGATCACAGATATGACAGAGCATCCTCCCACCGAAGGGCTTTGGTCTCGCTCCTCTTTATACACTCCCGTACACTTCCATCAGGGCTGAGGCCACAGCATAATTGGCTTGGTCAGTACAAGATCCCATCTCAAGCTACTCATATTCCTCACTTGGATGGGGTCTTTTACTTGCCCTTGCAAAGGCACAAGGTACAAGGCACCATGGCTTACGGACGTGAAGGGCAAGGGATGATTAACCCATATGGCCCAGGCTGGATTCGAACCTGGGACCTGCTGCTTGCTTAGCGGATGTGATAACCACTAGGCCATCAAGGCTCAAGCCACTCATGATTTCAAGATATGATGGTGGGGACATGAACCCTGCTGAAAGTGTTTATCGCCAATTCCAATTCCTGAAGAGCCTTGATAGCCGAGTGGTCATCACGTCCGCTCAGCAAGCGGCAGGTCCCGGGTTCGAATCCCACGCCATGCCATATGGGATTTCATTCCCGCCTCTTCATGTCCACCGCATGGGACAGTAAGCTGTGGTGCCTTGTACCTTGTGTCTTTGCAAGGGCAAGTAAAAGACCCCATCCAAGTGAGGAACATGAGTAGCTTGAGATGGCCTCTCCCATACTTACCAGGCCAATAATGCTGTGGCTTCGGCCCTGACGGAAAAATCAAATATTAAAACCCAATTCGTCCTGCAGAAATGGAACTCTGGCTTCAGGCATGATTCTGGGTCATTCCCTGCAGCATGCTGCCATTCCACACGTCGAACAACATTCTCCAATTCTGTGAATATCGATCAGTGCCATGTAAAATGGATGGATCGCTTTCTTAAACATCTGATTGTGCCATTTGACTCCGTTGTATGAGAGACATAATGAAATTTCACATATTTAATCAAATCACTCCATTTCCTTTGTGGTAGTTAATTGGTGACAGAGCTGCATAAGGAAATCAATTTGACGTCAACTTAGCTGATTCAGAGCGTTGCAGGCATGACATTTAATGTAGTTTCTGAGGGAAAACACGGTTTCTGCCAGAAATTGAAAAAAGGGGTAACACCAGATGTTGTGGTGCTGCAGCGGCCCTTCTGCATAAAACGGCCCTCAGAAATTTGTTTGTAACCCCGAAAACATATTTTCCTGACATTTTCTTTAAGGGATTTTCACCCCCAGTGGCAGATACCCTGGAATATTGAAAGTGTTGTATTTGTATTTTTCCGTCAGGGCCGAAGCCATTGCATTATTGGCCCTGGTAAGTACGGAAGAGGCCATCTCAAGTTACTCATGTTCCTTCCTTTTACTTGCCCTTCCAAAGGCACAAGGTACAAGGCACCACGGCTTACTGTCCCATACGATGGACCTGAAGAGCCAGGGATGATAATCCCATATGACCCATGCTGGATTCAAACCCGGGACCTGCCACTTGCTAAGCAGACATGATAACCACTTGGCTGTCCGGGCCCTTTGAAGTACATGATGTATTTGAATTACATGAAGCATTTGATGTATTTCTTGTAGTGCAGCTTTGCCTTTCCAGTACCGGTATGGGTAACTGCCTGAGGGGTGGGTAGGCCATGTTGCCCATTGCACCCTTTTAGCAATTCCTCCCCAGCAGAAGTATGAAATAGTTCATGGCCATATGGAAACTTTTGATAGCCTTGGGGCATTCATCTGTTACTAGTGATATCCACACAAATCTGATGGCCACTCTTGATTTCCATTGGAGTTGATTGCAAATGAATCTGTCACAATGTTGGTGTCATCAGGACATTTCGCCAGAGGGCAACCTCCAGAGCAGGGGTTTCATCCATTCACACATAGGTCTACACACAAACTTTTGTGTGCGAGTGTATGAAGAGGAGCCCTGCTATGGGAGGATTACCAGAGGCTATAACCTTGAGCCATCCCTGAGCCTGGCGTCATTTGAGATGACCATTGTATGATTGGACTTCAGCCATCTTTCGTCTGATATTTTTTTCGGGGCTCCATGGTGTGATGTAGTACTCCTTAACATCATCTTTAAAAGACACACAAGGGTAATAGCAGTCATTTTTTTGAGAGATGGCTTCAATATCGATACATAGAGAAAGTTTGAAGGAGGTTTGCAGTCTTCTGTGTCCATATGATTTGGTCTTGTCTTACATGAATGTTTTTCAGCTTCTACCCTTTGGGTTTTGCTGGAGGTATGGAGTCCACTACACTTGCGACTGGAAGCAACTGATCTGATCAGTCGCTGGTGATGTACGTGCTGTGCGCACATCGCAGATTCAGCAACTCAGTAATACTAGGATGATCCAATCAGTTGTGGTGTCCTGACTGCGTACATCGCACTTGCGACTGGCAGCAACTCAGGTAACATCCGGGGCATTGAGACTCGATGAGACTAGGTTTCGTTCAGAAAACTGGCTCTGATCAGTTGCAAGCCACTACATTGCAGCGACTGAATCTCAGTTCCAGCGAGTCGCAAGGCTGCGTACATCGACCATTTCTGGCGACTAGTTCCAGCTAGATCCTCCCAGTTGCCAGTAGGTCAGTAGCGACTAGTTGTCTCCAGTGGCAAGTGTGATGTACGGTAGGCTAAGTTAAACCACTCGACTACCAGGCCAGGGCATCTATGATCTACACAGATACACGAGACAGGCACTAATCTGAGATGAAAAAATCCTATTCCAAATATGGCCAATTCGGTGTTCCAGAGTGTCCATGATGTCACGTTCACACCAAACTAAGAGACACATATGTCTGATCGTTGGCAGGCAAAAAAGACGTCCCTCCCATTTATTTCTGTAACGGGAACCTGACAAAATTCTTCCACACCAATCAGCATCCATGATCCCTCTAACGACAGTAATTATACCATTGTTTCTCCTGTAATTGCACTGTTTTCGGATTACCGCACATGTTTCACGGTATCGTCATCAACAGTATGATGTCCTCTCTGATTACTCCCTCAAGATAATATCGAGTTACAAGGACGGTAATTGTCCTCCATGACCTTGAGATCTGCAAACATGATGTGATTCTGACAAAGATTTGCTGCTTTCAGTATTGTGTTGTATTTGTATCTTTCCATCAGGGCTGAAGCCAAACGGCCATGGTGAATATTATGGAAGAGGCCATCTCAAGCTACTCATGTTCCTTACTTGGATGGGGTCTTTTACTTGTCCTTGCAAAGGTACAAGGTACAAGGTACCAAGGCTTGCTGTCCCATGCGATGAACGTGAAAAACCAGGGATGATTCCCACAGTGAATGAAATCCCATATGGCCCGGGTGGATTCGAACTCGGGACTTGCCATTTGCTAGTGGACATGATAAACACTAACACAGAATTGGCGTTGGCAGTGGGAGATTTAGTCTACCGGTACCCAATTATGGCGTTGGCACATCTCTGTCTTTACCTAATGATAAAACCCTCCAGTGTATAATCAATTCATTATATCATTGCTTAATTGCTGTACACTGACCACTGCGATAATTAGATGAGGTCTTTTATGACTTTTATGAGGGTGGTAGACTGCCTTCCATTGTCTAGTAAATCACCTTGGCTTATGGGACAGTGGAGTCTTGTACCTTGTACCTTTGCAAGGGCAAGTAAAAGACCCCATCCAAGTGAGGAACATGAGTAGCTTGTGATGGCCTCTTACACACTTACCAACTCCAATGACACTTTGGCTTCGACCCTGGTGGAAAAATAAAATACAACAGATCGTTCCCAAATTGATGTAAACGACAAAGATCTTCGCACTTCCGCCAAAATCTAAACCATAACCTCGGTCTGAAACTGAATGATGTGACACAGAAAACCCCACGACAGTGACTTGGAAGACGTTTCGTCAGAGTCAACCATTGCTGAATAATGGATTGCATCACGTCAGCTGGTTTCAGATCAAGGTTCTGGTTGAGATTTCGGCAGAAGTGTGCAGATCTGCAAATTCGAGAATCGTCCATACATTGGCTTAATACCCGTGGAGTTAATATTCTGTACATCGTATATTGACCACTAGTACGTACTTAGAAAGGACCACGGTATTGCCACTTTTTCTCGACAGCTGTTGCCACCGCGCCACTCTCCAACCCAAGGGACAAATTGTATTGTTGGTGAATGAACCCGATTCACTAGGTAAATTTTGTAATGGATTTTTGTAGTTCGTGTTGCTGCTGCTAGGTGGCTCCCTCTACGTCAGCAGTCAGATTACTCATTGGAGATCACACACCGTGGTCCTTTAACGGAGGTAGGTATTGGATCTCTAATGCGTTATTTGACTGCCGACAGAGGGAGCCACCTAGCAGCAGTAAGACGAACCACAAAAATGCATTACAATATGTACGTAGTAAATCGGGTCAATTTGCCAACAGCGTAGTTAGTCCCCGGGTTGGAGAGTGGCACGGTGGCGCCGGCTGTCGAGAAAAAGTGACAATACCTTGGTCCTTTAAGGGAAGTGGAGTCAGAAACGAGCATTCAAACATGCTCGGCCTTAACAAGAAACAAATAGTTATAAAGCCATTAGGAAGAGAACAAGTCCAAACAACCTTTTCAAGAGGTTTTTATTAGACAGCTTTTGAGGATTATCATTAGGGAATCATTAGGCACATGTCGACTGTCCACCATTTAGCCTTTGGAGGTATTCATAGAGGTATTCTGAGACGATGAGATGTCTGTCTCCTTGGTGATGTGGTTCTGGTGATTGCTTTAATGAGAATTTGCTTTGTGTGAATTTTCATTGTAAAGATTGAGGTAGACCAAAGATGTATCTTAAAAGTCAACATTGTCTATGTTCACAATTCCGTACACAGGGTGGCCCCCTGAAAACGAACAGCCTCTTTGATGAAAAGACCTCTGACTTTGCTTCACAAAAATAGCGCTGGAGCTAAAACTACTGGACCGAATCTAAGTATCTTGGTGTTATTTTTCTCCTAGAAAGATTCTCAATCTCTACCCATTCATACCAGTGGTTTGGGACTGAGGGAAGTTTCCTTGCGCGTATTTTTTTGGGACACCCTATCTTGTCCCTTGTGGTATGTACCAAGTAAAGGGGAGCAATTTACGACAATTTCTCCCAGTTTCATCATGTGCCCCACTGTGCCTCCAAACCCCAACATCTCTCTTCAGCTGTGGCCAATCTTCCTGATTGTGACGTGTCCTGATCTCACAAACTTCATCCATTTTCTAGCCGATTGTTCACCAATGGCAACCTCACAATCTGAAAGTAACGCTGATACCGTACCTAAAAGGCACTTTGTAAGAAAAAAATCACTGTCTGTCATCATAATAATTGGGGTCAAACGTTTTGACGTCTGCAAAGCCTCAGGATTCTGAGCATAAGTTGGCGAAGTTTGTCATCATCATCATCATCATCATCATTTACCTCCATCATTGTCTGACCAAGGGGCCCGCAATTAACGTATTGACAAAGTCATAGCAATCATTGACAATTACACGCAAGGAATCATAGGTCAATTTGCTAAATTAGGGTGTGTCATTTTTGGCTATTGGTCGTCAATTGTGCCCCTTACAGCCTTTGGCTAGTTGACATCAAAACTGAACCAATAACTTGAAAAGATGTTCCTCTACTAAAAGAACGAAATTACTTCTTGTTTTTTGCCTTTTTAAAGTCTTCTGTATTGCACATCACCGGTGGAGTTTCTATTTTTACCAGCAAAGGTCAGATAAAATGTGATATTACAACGAGACTTTACTGAGTGACCACATTGTCAAGGTGAGACAGGACAAAAGCAGGGTCGGACAAACACAATGAAATTCATAGGACTGACTTCATACGCGCGACTCATGTTCTGTCTGAAGTGAGACTGTAATTTGGTTGGAAAGTTCTATGAAATAGCAATCAAAGAAAACTCTTTCTTGTGGTATTTGTATTATATGCGATTTTTTCCGTCAGGGTCAAAATCAAAGCATTATTAGCCCCGGTAAGTATGGAAGAGGCTATCTCAAGCTACTCATGTTCCTCATTTGGATGCGGTCTTTTACTTGACCTTGTAAAGGCACAAGGTACAAGGCACCACGGCTTGTCCGATGTGATGAACGTGAAGAGCCAGGGAGCGATCAGGGTCGAAGTCATTGGCCCTGGTAAGATGGAAGAGGCTATCTCAAGCTACACGTGTTCCTCACTTGGATGGGATCTTTTACTTGCCCTTGCAAAGGAACAAGGCACCACAGCTTACCGCCCCATGCAACGGACATGAAGAGCCAGGAATGATTATGGCCTGGGATTCAAACGCGGGACTTGCTGCTTGCTTAGCTGACATTCTGATGTGCGCACTACCCGTACAGACAATGGCAAGAACTCGGGCCACGAAATAAGGATCAAATGATTCTAATTCACGAATTCATGATTACATACTCAGCATTCAAAGTCCGCTCCGGACCTTATCATTATTCACCATTTCCCTTATCCAAGGTCACCCTTCAATTTCTCTTCAAAGGTAAACAAGGCCATACCCTTTCTCTCGCCTTGTTTGATGGAGTCATCACACGGTCCCACAGGAATGTCCCCAGCTTCCTTGCATGCTACTAATAACTAATCCAATTGTTATTAGACAGTGGACGCGAGGGATCTTACTTAATAAGACACTGTCCTCGCACGCCGCAACATTCACACTTCTTAAGCAGTTGTATCCGGCACGTTGGTTTCAATAAAGGCATTACGTCTTATTAATTTACCATTTTGCGGTTCAGTACGCTGATGCTGTCTTCATTGTGAACACAAAAGCAAGATGTGTCCCTTTATACAGAAGTCTTATCTCCTGCAACCCTTCTTAAAAATGGTGTAATTATTATCAGAATGGATGTATTAATGAGCTTAATCCTCTGATTAACATGTGATGATTAGGTACGTTTATTCGTGTCTATAGAAGCTGAAGAATGGCCCGTGTTCATCCGTGATACTTATTATATCAGGGGAGGGGGCAGGGGATACTCTTATAATGCGGAAGGAGTGAGTGAAGTCGGTGCGTGACTCTTCTGTGATGGGCACAACCAATAGGTATTGTATTGTATGTTTCCATCAGGGCCGAAGCCAAAGCATTTGGCTCTGGTAAATACGGACTGGGAGGGGCCACCTCAAGCTACTCATGTCCCTCACTTGGATGGGGTCTTTTACTTGGCCTTGCTAAGGAACAAGGTACCAGGCACCACGGCTTAAGGTGCTGCTCCACGGGAGAGTTTTCTCGTGCAAGTTGGCCCTCTATGGGCAACTCAACTGCGAGCAATTGTTTACGTCATTGGTCACAGCGTAAGATGACAGGAACAAATAATCGTGAATTGCCCATTGTGAGCCAATTTCTGCGAGAAATCTCTCACGTGGCGCCTTTATTGTCCCCTGCAACAGACGTGAAGAGCCAGGCATGAGGCCACAAATCATGAATGCAGTAAGTTGTGAACTGCCAAATTGACATTAGTCCTGTCCAATTTCAACATGTTTGTCCAACCCCTCTTTTGTCCTGTCTCACCTTTGGCAATGTGGTCTCCCAATAAAGTCCAAAGAGATGAAAAGCACAAAAATTGACACACAATATATGATAAATAAAAAGGCAATTTCCAGAGTGTTTGCGAATTTTCGACCCTGGGGGGGGGGGGGGGCGCCCCAGGCACAGGCTTCCCTTTTTGGCCAACAGTTCTGTAAAATCGACCCTGAAATTCTGGAATTTGGTGCAGTTTCAATGTTACTAGCACCTCTTTTCCCAAGTCTTGGATCCGCCCCTGATGGTTGCAGCTAGCTGCTGGTGTCAGTAGTTCAGGTTTAGGAGCCCTGATAACTGAGTACATGTCCGCTTAGCAAGCAGCAGGTCCCGGGTTCGAATCCAGCCCGGGCCATGGGATTAATCATCCCTGGCTCTTCACGTCCGTTGCATGGGACAGTAAGCCGTGGTGCCTTGTACCTTGTGCCTTTGCAATGGCAAGTAAAAGGCCCCATCCAAGTGAGGAACGTGAGTAGCTTGAGATGGCCTCCTCTGTACTTACTGAGGTCAGTAATGCTATGGCTTCGGCCCTGACAGAAAAATCTAATGCAATGAAATAAAATACCAACTGATTGTCAGTGACGTCACTTGACGTTATCTGATGTCATTCACTATTAGCATGAGACACTATGACTTGACGTGGTAGATGCCATGGTGATGATTTTGTGGCAACATGCTCATTTGAAGCTGGACCATTAGGTCAAAATTCCGGGATGTAGGCCTGGTATTCAGAGGTGCACATGCCATCTTGTAACATCTGAGTGTCTGGACAATGATTCTTCTTCATATCCACGACTCATGGGACACGGAAGTCATTACTGGACGGACAGCTTGCCTCAAATAACAACCTTTTTTTCCAGATACACAGACAAAATAGAAAATGTCTTAACGGAATCAGTCATGAGAGAAAAGACATTGATTGATATTGTCCTGATCATGATCGCTCAGAGCAAATGTATATATATAGACATCGAAATGATACGTCCAGTGTCTCATAATTAGACGGCTTCTGTATCCGTATCACCTGACACCACGGAGGTTGAGCAACCGTGTCTGACCCCAGGTGCTTGGTCATCATCAGTCTTTGTTCTTAGCGAGATGTACGCTCCAGGCATCTGTTCTTGTCGCGAGTTCGGGGAGGAGATCTTGGTATCGATGACGGAAGGTGAGAGTGTCTTTGTCGTGATGTGATGGTATGAAGGTGTGATAGGAAATTCGTTGACTTTTATCGATGATATGAGGAGGAGTTCGCCATGATTTTTCGACTGATGCTCATTATGAACAGAAAGCACCTGTGTTCGACTAACATCTTTCGTAGTTCTACGTGGCTTTTCAACTTCACCCGATCTGTGCTGAAAAGCTGTCTGAACAAGAGGTCACCTTGTTCAATGAGGCAAAGTTGCAAGAAGGTGTCAGTCGCAATTGTTTATGATCTTCTTAATATACTAATATTTAATGATCAGAAAGACATTGCTCGATAGTGTTTTCGCAAAGCTCCCAAAACACCAATGCAAATATATATACTTTCATTCAGTGCTCTTTGTGGCATCAAACGTTGGGATTGGTGTCCGCATTGGCTGTTTGTTGTGAATATCCAAAATGTCCACAACCTGACATGTTGAATGTGAATGCTGAGCCAATCTGACAGGCCATTATCTGGTGTAGTACTAGCTTAGAGGTATACAACCATCAGAAATCAAATAACACATTGATAATCAGTTGTTTTCTATCATCAATTTAGTCACTCTAGCTCTCGAAATGACTACAGTGTTACCGGATTAATCTAGTTCACTTGTTACTTGCCATAGTAATTTGTATCACAATTCATCACCCGGGTATTCTGATGGTCACAATGGTCGGTCGAAGCTGTCTGGAGTTGTATGAGAAGATCAGCTGGCTCCACAAGGTTTTGAAGTAAATTTCTGTAAATTTCTCCTGTAAAGCGGCATATTCTATCAGCAGCTGGGTAAAGTGCTATTTTGCAAACTGCTGGAGTCACACCTTATACATCGTTATTTACGCCCACCTACGACAAGCGATACACTGAAACAAAACACCCTGTGGTTTCCGTGATGGTTCCTGATTATTTTCTACTAGCTGTGTCAATAATAAATAAAAAGCCAGCGCGTCTTGGGTAGCTCAGCGATATAGAATATCAGTGCCGGAGGAATCGGTGTCAGATGAACTATCGAAGGAATGTGATTGGTCGATTACCCGATTGCACCATGCGCAGATTGCAAAGGTCTGTGGTGAATGTGTTTCTTTGATGAAAAAAAAATTGCAAGGTGTAGTGTTAGTCTGGTGAACATGCCATTGCTGAATGCATGTCTCTGGGATCCCTGATAGCCTAGTGGTTATCACATCCACTCAGCAAGCAGCAGGTCCCGGGTTCGAATCCAGCCCAGGCCATATGGGATTTTATTCCTGGCTCTTCACATCCGTTGCATGGGACAGTAAGCATAGTGCCTTACCTTGTGCCTTTACAAGGGCAAGTAAAAGACCCAATCCAAGTGAGGAACATGAGTAGCTTGAGATGGCTTCTTCCATACTCATCATGGCCAATAATGCTATGACTTCGGCCCTGACGGAAAAAATCTAATACAAAATACCTGACTGCCAATGTGCCTGCAGAATGACATTGAGAAAGTTTTTCCCCATTCCGTGAGGGTGGATTCCGGAAGCTAATTGCAGAATTCTTCTGACTCGATCCATGGTTAGATTGATAAAATTAACTAAGTCGTCTCCTTGACGTGACACAGGACCAGCATGCAAAATTTCCATCCCAAAATAGAAATTAGGGAATCACATTTTGCTAATGTCACCTGCGTATGCCTGCGACTGCCGTTCCCTCGGGTGACATGCGACTAAGCGTCACTGATATTTCACCTGTTTCCAATGGAAGTTTAAGTGTCAGATCTGATGTTAACTTTCAACGGGGATGTTCATCAACGTGTCAGGCAATCTTTAGTGCAGGTTTCCACATGGTTGGTTGGGTAAAAATCAAGTCTTGATAGATTATAATGGCCATGGCTGGTAGAATTGCGCATGATTTGGCAAAAATCGGTTTCAACTTCAGTATCTATTGTTCATGACTACGTGTTTCAGGCACTGATCCAAGGCGTACCTGGCACATGCCCACCTTTCGGCCAGCAAATCTATAAAATCGACCCCGAAGTTCTGAAATTTGGGGCAAATCATTGAAATTCACGGCAGATTTCAATGATTCTAGCACATTGCGCCCCCTCTTTCCCGAAATCCTGGATCCGTCCCTGAGCAGCTTACAGGTCATCATTGCATCTTGAAGCAACTCACAGCAACTAGCTTTCTGGCGATGGAAGCAACTCGGAGTGACTGATCAGTTGCCGATTTTGTTGACCTGAGCACGCTTGTGTCTCCGAGCAACTGGCTGGTCTGCTAGTTGCCACAAGTTGCTTCGAGTTGCCCATGTTCTACGTTTCGACAACTGGTTGTTGGAATGGACCGAGGGCATGGAAGACGCGCTGTCGACATGAGCTTGCTGTTCAAGGAACTGCCAGTTGCTCTGAGTTCCTCTCAATCGCTGAAATGTCATCTTGCGTGTGGTGGTTGTTTGATCTGCGACGGATCCGTCGACGGATCCATCGAGTTGCTTCAAGTCGCAATGTCCACCTGTAAGTCCTTATACTGGTCAGTGTTACAACGCAGTTCTACTGTATGTCAAGGTTCAGATGGGCCTGGCAGTGCCTGTCTTATACGGTGTGAAATTAGAAAGAGAGTAGGGGTTCAGACAAACCAGAGAACAAGACCAATATGACCCGAGGGTCGTCTGAGCATAGTTGACATGCAATGTAATCATCGAGTTCTGAAGAACTGTATGATACATTAGTCCACCTTCTTGTTCATCGCATCTGGTGACTATGGCAACTCTACGTTTCATCACCATACAAAGAAACCTTCACTAATAAAAACATGATTAGTCTATCTCTTCCTTCTCGACTTGAAAGTCCGTTGGTGATTTGGGAATTCCGGTGGCGAGAAGTTAAGGAAACGGGTAAGAAGATGAAAAGGAAAGAAACAATAGGCCGTGAGTCAATGTTTTGTCAAAAAGTTGCATAATGGAAGCAAGGTAACCAAATTTCTTTGGAATTCTACTTAAAAATGGAATGCGTGGTTGTCTTTGTTGTGGAAAAGAAGATGACCGTGATTCTCCGAGCTGCAGAACCTAATGATTAAATTTCCTGATTTCTATATCCTATTAGGCATTATGAGATAAAGGGGACTATTAAAGGAAATCTGTATGGACAATGGTTTATCAGATTCACCTATTAAGCTTGTCATTTCTCCACATTTTTGGTGTTGAGTTACGTTGCAGACAACGAACAGATGCAGAGACAAGAGTGGGGCTGATGGCACTAACTTTTGGAATGAGTAACATGATGTTCAAGGGACCTTATGGGGGTAGCTATCTGGCTCACATCATGCGTCACTTCATCACAGATGGCGCTAGCAACTGACAACTTACAGATTTTTGCTCAAATGTTGATGTTCAGTGTATTTTACTTGCAATACATATCAGAGATTCTCATGCCAACGATCGGTGTTATGAGCATATCAAAATGCCAATGAGGAGGCTGCCTGTAGGTCCGTATAAGATCACGCAGTCGTGATTTCAGTCTGCTGCCATGAAATTAGAGAGGTTGCACAGCAGCCTGACTTGCCACTCTCACTTCGAGTTGATCTCGGGAGACGTTCTCAGAACTCGGACACTACAGCAGGTTGCACAAGACTACAAGACTGTCGGGGAGGGGGGGGGGGGAAGTGTCAAAATGAAGTAATCGAGCTTGGGTTAATTGCCAAGGTCACCATGGAGCTCATGGTATTCCGGAGAGAAATGCATTTCACCATACCCTCAGTGTCTTCCCAGTGTTATTTTGGTGCTATGTGCCAGTACCAGTTTGGTGTCATTCCAGTAGACCCCGGCAACAGATGCCGCTGTTGGCAGGAGATTTCCTGTATTAATTCCTGTCGGGAAATCTACCACGCCATCTGTCGCCGGGTCTAAAAACTAGGGATTGTCATGTCTATTCTGCTTCCACCTACATGTACATGTATCAAAGCCTCGTGTTTAAATTAGCCCCATGGAGCTCGATGGGGCTAGACACGATCTGTTTAAACACGGCAATTCAAAGGTGGAAATGCAAAAAACATGGGGATTTAATAGGTGGAAGTACAGCCCATGTCTTCCAAATTGAAGGGAAAATTGCTTTCAAAATAAGGGTTAAAGTAATCAATACTGTGCAAAAAAGACTCGCTAATCACTGAACGTAATTGAAGATTCATTTTTCCTCGCATAAAAACCAAAATCACACCATTTGACTCCGAGCAAATTGAAGAAAACATGCGTGATGCTAATCTGGATGACATAATGATGATTTTCGTAAATAGGGACCTAAGCAGCCGTGATTCGCGTTCAAGGTTGTGAAAAACATGTCGGGGTGAAACTTGAGAAGATGGTGATTTGCAGGAAGCTGTAGAAAGACACTGGCAAACATGGAAGAGATGAGGAAGTTTGAAATATTAATCAGAAGATTTTGCGTCGCTTGGGTGAGAACTGTTTGGCTTCAGATGTGGCCCTTTGTTGAATAGTTGATGTCGTGATGAGATTTCAAGTCGTACAGTGAAATAATTGCTTTGGGGCCTGAGGCCCTTGAAAGTCTAAGGCAGTTGCTGTCAACGACTTTGAATTCCAGTGGAAGGAAATGACTTTCATAGTTCTTATAGAAAATATTACAGTACAGGTCACAAGTGACATCCCTACGGCTTGGTGTTATGCGTCAACGTTACGCATAACTTATGTCTTGGTTGCGTAACTCACCAGGTAAGTCAAGCGTACGTTCTTACGCAAAAGGCGCAGGTTAAGCAGATACAATACCCTGAGTTACACGTAACTTACACGTTACATGGCCCATAAGTTACACGCAGGCATTTATACACGAATTTAGGGATGTCAATTGTGACCTGTACTGTACTCTGTAAACTGACCGTGAAATTCTGGAATTTGGTGCAAATTTCACTGTTCCCAGCGCAGGGCGCCCTCTTTTCCCAAATTCTGGATCTGCCCTTGGCAGAGATGGCGTGGGTACTGGGTCCGAAAATCTTTTCAAGAAATGTGACCCTGAGCCACAAGAAATCATTAGTAGTTCTTATTTGGCCAATTAGTGGACATATTCGTCAAAGAATGCAGCTTTCTTGTGCGTTTCACGTTCAGTTGGCTTGTCATCATGACATATTCATGCCGCCTTTCCGAAACAAGGGTCCAATCCTAATTAACCCTGATGGCCTGTATCACGGCTAAAAGGGCTACTACCCTTCAGCCAATTCCCTTAATACCAGCAAATGATGCATGCCTAATGTCAGCCTTGTATAATAAGGCCGGCAGTCGTGTATGACAAGTTCGGCACACGCTATAAATATTGACCAATGGCCATGTGCCAGAGTCGCAGCGGCAGCCGCGGCCATGACTCATTAGTTCGCCAGAAGGAATCGGGAAGTAAGTTTCGCAATATCTACTGACTTCACCGCGTCCCTTAGGGCTCTCAACAAAGACGAGAGGGTCACACAATCTTGGAACACTTCATACACCCCCAAGGGGGGTTCAAGGAACCCAGAAGGGAAATATCGCCGTGTATTTTTGCCGTCAATAGAATCGACAAAAGTGACCAATCCCAGTGGACGCCCTGCCGCAAAATCAATGCTACATGATTATGACTTGAATATTCTTTGGCCGAGATTAGACGATCTCCCCCGATGACCGATAGTTTTTCTGTTACTGCAACTTTTTCATCCACCGCAATCTGGAGATTGGGCTATATTTACATCGTCTGAAGGCATTGAATGGAAACTAGATGCTGGACGCTGATCCGTTTTCAATGATTGTATAATAAATGGTTTCTGGTTGGAAGTGATGCGATAAAGTGATCGATACAACTCGGGTGGTCTCGCCACAAACTCAAGGTCAGAGGTATCAGTGCCCTATTTTGACTGACAGCCAAATCTGAAAAGAAATTGACACAATGCCGATTGTACATTTCTTTATTCCTGTATTGATTGGACTGAATCATTTCTTGCTGTGATAGGGTGGATTTTAACCCTTCATTGATTAACCTTTTCCTGTGGCAGCAAGTTAGTTTACCGAATACAACAGTTGAAGTGCTGCCATCTATATGAAAATTTGTCAATTAATGCTCCCAATATGCCCAAGTGTAAAATGTCCCCTCCCATGCAATTCATCTTGGATAGGAATACCTTTGCATGTCACAAGCATGACCTGGTATTGTCTGTCTCTGCTTGTAGAGCGTGTGGCCGTCCGACGTCCGGGCGCCGTGTTCAATCCTTGCCGTAGGCCCCTTTTTCACGTGTCTGTTTCTCTTTGTATTCATTTTGCTGAAAATTTCTAAGTCCATTTTTCCGTGCACATCCCTCAGACGATGTCTGGGAGATTTAACAAATCGCAACACAAGTACCATACAGTGGATTGTTTAGTGCAGATGTAACATATTGTCTGCTACAGATGTAACACTTTTGGTCGGTGAAATCAATCTAATCCAAGAAATTGAATAAAGTCAGCAACTGGAGCATTATTTTTAACTCTGCAAACTATCACAACCGCCATCTTACCCTATCACAACCGTCATCTTACCCTATCACAACCGCCATCTTACCCTATCACAACCCTCATCTTACCCTATCACAACCCTCATCTTACCCTATCACAACCGTCATCTTACCCTATCACAACCGCCATCTTACCCTATCACAACCACCATCTTACCCTATCACAACCACCATCTTACCCTATCACAACCGTCATCTTACCCTATGAATTCCATCCTTCAGAATTCTTTACCGAGCATCTTTGCTTTTTTTATCGATTAATTTATCGTGAAAAGTGTGATTTGTTCAGTCGTAATCCGCTAGATTGGAACGTGACCTAACTGTTTGTTATCTCGGTGTATATTTTACATTTGATTGGCATGCAGGGAAAATTAGTCGCGTTTTGGCTTGATAAATGCTTCAGGGCGTGCTGAGAATATCTTAAGTTTTAACACTTCAGCACAGTAAATATGAATCATAAAGAGCTCTTTTGATTAAAACCAATATAATAAAAGGCTGTGTATGGCAAGACAAGTTTAATTTTTAGCGACCCTCTAAAACTCGGATGTTGTATAAAGATGTAACACTGTTGATCAGAGGAAGTAGTACAGTGGAACCTCTCTATTAAGGACACCTGTCGGACTGACAAATGCTGTCCTTAATTGAGAGGTGTCCTGATTATACAGGTCGAAATGAATAGAAATGACCAGTTTGGGACTGAAAATCGCTGTCCTGATTATAGAGGTGTCCTGGCAGATGTGTCCGCTAAGGGAAGTTCCACTGTATTACTGGTAGATTTTTCCGTCAGGGCCAAAGCCATAGCATTATTGGCCCTGGTGAGTACCGAAGAGGCCATTTCAAGTTACTCATGTTCCTCACTTGGATGGGGTCTTTTTACTTGCCGTTGCATGGGAACAACGTACAGGGCACCATGGCTTACTGTCCCATGCAACGGATGAAGAAAGTAATGACAGCAGCTATGGTCTTCACCATTTATGGCATGGACAGTGGTGTATTGCTTGAAGGAACATTGAGCTGACGTCTTTTATGACCTTAGCTATCATGTTGGAATGATATATTAACCAGTTATCAATATGTCATATGTTGGATTTTCATCACCGTTGTAAAACTGAAGATATCTGTTTGATTGATGGCTGTGGCGATCCGTAGCATGGGACAGTAAGCTGTGGTGCCTTGCACCTTGTGCCTTTTTAAGGGCAAGTAAAAGACCCCATCCAAGTGAGGACAAGAGTAGCTTGAGATGGCCTCTCCCGTACTCACCACTCGCTTTGGCTTCGGGACAGTAAGCCATGGTGCCTTGTACCTTGTGTCTTTACAAGGGCAAGTAAAAGACCCCATCCAAGTGAGGAACTTAAGATGGCATCTTTTGTAGGCTACTTTACATGTACCAAGGCCAGTAATGCTGTGGCTTCGGGGCTGATGATAAAAAATCTGATACAATGGCTGGTGTTCATAAAAGTTAGCAAATGCTTTTACTTAAGATTTGCACATCGAGGTCCAATGTAAATGTACTACAAAACCTAAAGGAAAAGCATTTGCTAGGTTTTATGAATATCAGCCATTGGCTGTGTAGAGGATGGCCCTTTCCATGGACTGGCATCATTGGACAAGGCTTCAGTTATATCTTCATTGGAAACGAGTTAGCGCAAACAATTTATCCAGAGGATTTTTCCTGATTCCATCATCGTAATGAAAAGAAATAGACCTGTCTGTTTGGATTACTATGTTACTACTCAGTATCTTTGTTGTCTTATTGAAGAGTACATGGAGTCACCATGCTTCACAGACAGTCTCCATCCATCCCATTGATATCCTGGTGATGTATCTTCATGTCAGACTTGTCTCACTCACTACTCCTTCGAATTCATCTATATTTCTTTGAGATGTTCCTGTTTCCCCACACATATTCTCTCCTTGCCTGTCTTCAGGATCTTTTTACCGCCGATCGGGGCGGTAGTCTGATTTGAATGGCCCTGGAATCAAGGTTAAGATCTTATTTTCTCAGGTTTCTTACAGAAGTTGTCATGTGCAAGCAAATTGTCCTCTGTCACGATCATCACTAGCAGGTGTAGGACTTGACATTCTTCAGTCTGGTCATTCATTCATTGTTTGGCCGACATTGGCCACTACGGGTGCTTCATTTCACACACTGCATACAGAACAACCGCACATTTCCGGCACTTTAGAGAAAAAAATTCCCGGGGGAGGCCTCCCCGCTGCGGCTTCGCACCTTCGGTGCTTGCATTTCGCGACTTTGTCGCTCAAGAAATAGGCTTTGCCCATTTCGACGGACCCCCCCCCAACTGCGACATCACGCTACACCCCTGATGGCCCGCTAGCATGCCAGCAGCCATTGAATGGTATTTATGCTTCTGACATCATATGGTGAGAGCTGTTAGACCGCCATCTTTGTTGGTAAGGTCTGTTCTCCATCTGTTTATGTGTGAATTTCAGCCTTGACTTTCCTCCTCTAACACAAGCAATAAACATGGTCAGGATAATCTGTAACCACATCACCAAATTGACCATCATCCAACCCCAGTAGCCGTTTTCCAAAGCCTCTTATCGGCAGTATCAAACAACGAGATATTGGATATCGCCGTTATCTTGATGAGAAACGGGCAATTGTTGGCCGAATGGTCACACGATTAGACCTGAGGGATGCGTGGCGATGCATCTATTCCATGCTGGGTTGGTCTTGCTCGATTGATAAAACTGTCAGAACTCTGTCCTGGTAATTATAAAACAGTCGATACCCTTTGTTGGTCCTGGTAGATCATTGCATCTTTTTGAGTGCCAGACCCCTGTGATTATAGGAATGAGCAAGTTTTTCTGATCAAAAGATGTGGAAATATCTGAGTCAGATATATCTGGTGCAGTGGGGATGTTGGTGTCGGTCATATCTCTGGATGTAGGTTCAATTCTGAACCATATTTAACTGACTCGACTTACTTCAATACTCACACAGCGTCATAAACTGGTTGGGCGTTTACTGGATGTATGGAGTCCAGTACACGCTACTCTCCACCTGTGTGTGGGTCTTTTTGTCCCCCGGAGCCCTCGGAGGGGGACTTGAAAATACCGGCCGTCCGTGCGCCTATGCCGCTCGCCGCTCGCCGCTCGCCGCTCGCCGCTCGCCGCTCGCCGCTCGCCGCTCGCCGCTACTAGTCCCTTCCGCTCTATAACTTAAGAACGACTGAAGATTTTGGATTCATATTTGGTGGAGGGATGTATCATGGGCCAAAGGTGTGTCGCGTGAAAGAATCGGCCAAATCCGATTCTCCACTTTGCCACCAGGGGGCCGAAAGCCAAAACACAAAAACTGCGATTACGCCTTTAATACTGAATGGAATTTCACGAAATTTTTATGGTAGGCTCATCTAGCAAGGGTACATAACATATCATACGGGTTTTCAATTTAATTCATTTTTCAGCCCTGTAGGGGGCGCTTTGTAAAAACCACATAAGTTCCCTTCCGCTCTGTAACTTCTGAACGACTGAAAATTTTGGGTTGATATTTGATGGGGGGATGTACCATGGGCCAACGGTGTGTCGCGTGAAAGAATCGGCCAAATCCGATTCTCCACTTTGCCACCAGGGGGCCAAAAGCCAAAACACAAAAACTGCGATTACGCCTTTAATACTGAACGGAATTTCACAAAATTTTTATGGTAGGCTCATCTAGCAAGGGTACATAATATACTCTGCGGGTTTTCAATTACATTCATTTTTCAGCCCTGTAGGGGGCGCTTTGTAAAAACCACATAAGTTCCCTTCCGCTCTGTAACTTCTGAACGACTGAAAATTTTGGGTTGATATTTGATGGGGGGATGTACCATGGGCCAACGGTGTGTCGCGTGAAAGAATCGGCCAAATCCGATTCTCCACTTTGCCACCAGGGGGCCAAAAGCCAAAACACAAAAACTGCGATTACGCCTTTAATACTGAACGGAATTTCACAAAATTTTTATGGTAGGCTCATCTAGCAAGGGTACATAATATACTCTGCGGGTTTTCAATTACATTCATTTTTCAGCCCTGTAGGGGGCGCTTTGTAAAAACCACATAAGTTCCCTTCCGCTCTGTAACTTCTGAACGACTGAAAATTTTGGGTTGATATTTGATGGGGGGATGTACCATGGGCCAACGGTGTGTCGCGTGAAAGAATCGGCCAAATCCGATTCTCCACTTTGCCACCAGGGGGCCAAAAGCCAAAACACAAAAACTGCGATTACGCCTTTAATACTGAACGGAATTTCACAAAATTTTTATGGTAGGCTCATCTAGCAAGGGTACATAATATACTCTGCGGGTTTTCAATTACATTCATTTTTCAGCCCTGTAGGGGGCGCTTTGTAAAAACCACATAAGTTCCCTTCCGCTCTGTAACTTCTGAACGACTGAAAATTTTGGGTTGATATTTGATGGGGGGATGTACCATGGGCCAACGGTGTGTCGCGTGAAAGAATCGGCCAAATCCGATTCTCCACTTTGCCACCAGGGGGCCAAAAGCCAAAACACAAAAACTGCGATTACGCCTTTAATACTGAACGGAATTTCACAAAATTTTTATGGTAGGCTCATCTAGCAAGGGTACATAATATACTCTGCGGGTTTTCAATTACATTCATTTTTCAGCCCTGTAGGGGGCGCTTTGTAAAAACCACATAAGTTCCCTTCCGCTCTGTAACTTTGGAACGACTGAAAATTTTGGGTTGATATTTGGTGGAGGGATGTGTCATGGGCCAACGGTGTGTCGCGTCATAGAATCGACCAAATCTGATTTTCCACTTTGCCACCAGGGGGCCAAAAAGCCGAATCACATAAACTGTGATTGTGCCATTAATACTGAATGGAATCTTCAAAATACTTGCACCCGGGGCGACGGGGGACGTTCAATGCTGTGCTTGTAAGGCCTGTTTCCACTACATGTACAACGGATTCCGCTGCGGTTTGTGGCGCCGGAGCGGTTTTCACAGGGTTTTGGATAATCCTTCGATGGTTTAACAATAGATGGCATGTTCATTATCCCAATGCCTGTGAAAACCACTCCGGTGGCACAAATCACAGCGGACTTGCTCCAACTCTGTTAAGGATTAGTGAAGGCAGTTGATCTTCTCTGAGTCTGTATTGTGATACTCTAGTATTGTTACTTTTCATCAGCCAGAAATGCTGTATTTGGCTGGCTCTCCATTCACCACCAGTGGCCAACACTTGGTGTTGGGCACCACCTGGTGGTGACCAACATTACCACCAGTGGCCAACACTTGGTGTTGGGCACCACCTGGTGGTGGCCAACACTACCACCAGTGGCCAACACTTAGGAGAGAATGATAAGATAGATGACATAGGCCTACAACAAAATCGGAGTTGTAAAGTCACAGAGACCTGACTTTGCCACAGGGATCTAGGTCCTCCAACATTATCATATCAAAAGCGTCAGTGTCTGGACTTCGATTCAAAGATAACAACAGCCTGCTGTGTGGTCAGCAATGCTGACCATCACCAACAGGAGAAGCTGGACCCCGGCAATGCCACCTCTGTAACCTTAATAGAACTGTGATTTTGGTGTATATAATTGCAAGTCCATAGATTTCACAGAGCCTACCTGAAGGTCTTACGAGAGATGGGTTTGCAATGTAATTAGGTGTGATCCGCTTATAAGACCAAAATTTGATATGGGATAGTGAATCGGTCAAGTGGGAAAAGAGAACTAGGACTCTATTCATGAACTTGTCAGGCGAGGGTTTAACGAGGGTGATCTTGGGCTAATTAAAAAGTGATTGAGATACTTTTAGATTGAAAACATGATGCGGGAGGGGCATGTGGGATATAAATGTTATGACTTCAGGCCCTGAAACCCTCGTGAGTGTTTGTGAGGTTGATTACGGTTGATGATGGGATTAACTCCACTAGACATCTGCATTGAACCCCTTGCAGCTACTTTATAGCACGGTTTAACTCTCAGGCCACGGAGGATTTCCTTTATGGCCTAGTGGTTGGCGCGTTGGTGTCTAAGCTAGCAGTTAAGCTGTGTAGAGTACGGTCAGTACTTGGATGGGTGACCAGCACATATATAACACCTCTTGTTGTATTCAACTCTTAGAAAAAAACTTAGCAAATGACTAATGAAGATTTTGTCTCTTTCTCTTTTCAGGTAAGTTTGAATAAGAGTTAATCAAGTTTGGATTAGTCCATCAAATGAAAGGTAGGGCAGCCGGCAGCCGATTTCAGCGCTCTTGGACTAATATTCACATAGACCATCACTACCAGCCAGATACCCCTTTTACACCAGGGTTGGGTGAAGCAAGTGAGGCAAAGTGACTTGCTCAAGGTCACAGGCAAGTGTGTTTTTCCTTGGTCAGGACTGGGAATTGAACCCGGGACCCTCTGATCAGGAGTCCGTCTCACTAACTACAAGACCACGCCGCCTCTTGAATTGCACGAGCGGTATTGCGTATTAAGTGCAATAAAAAGTGTGATTATGGTTTCCGATCATCAAGATCGGAAACCATATAGTAGTTGGTCGTGGTGTCTGTCTGTCCGTCCGTCTGTCTGTCTGTCTGTGTATCTGTCTGTCTGTCTGTCCGTCTGTCTGTGTGTCTGTCCGCCCTGTAACTCGGCCACTGCAACAGCTACAGCCCTGAAAGTAACTCACCCCAGGTAACTTGATCCTGGCTACACGATGAGCTCATTGTTACATGTCTCAGACATCTGGGTCATGGTGATATTGATATATCAAATGTTGATATTTTGCCCATCCCTTTCTGTTAAAGCGCTGGTAACTTGGCTCCTACACCAGTAACAGTTCTATTAAGTTCCATCCACATGTTCATGGACCGGGGCAACTTACTGGGATCATCAACTTTCATCTCCAGGGTCTGTATCACATTGATATTGATATATCAAATTTGATATTTTGAGATATCTTAGGATCTCGTCCAGATAGCGACTACAACTATGCCGTACCCCATCATAGTCACTCACGTATGTTATTGCTACTAATATTGTCCACCTGGAGTTTGCAGGTCACATGATATTTAGTGATATCATGGTGATATTCGATATGTAAATTTGATAATCTGAAATAACTCGACAGCTGGTGTAGGAAGGAGCCTAAAACCTTTACTCTCAGGGGTTATCACTTATGCTCTTTCAGATTATGCAATGACCTTGAGTGTTTGAGGTCAAGGTCAAGGTCAAATTCAAATTGAACGAGTAGGCCTTTCTGGCTGTCTCAAGAACTGACAGAAGACCAGTGAGCATCATGGATCCAAGTCATATACCTCAATTATCCAGGACCCTTCTTTCATTTATGCAATGACATTGGAGGTCAGAGGTCAAGGTCACCGTTAAAATATAGCTGTAATATTGGAATAGTCGATGACGTCGACAGAGAACTTGCTAGTGACCTGAAACCGAGTACTTTTCTGGATAATCTTTCAATTTTTGCAGTGACCATGAAGGTGGAATGTCAAGGTCAAGCTTAAACAGTCCTGATACAGAAACATGTTCAGGACGATAACTACAGTCTAAAAGCCTACCTGGCACTATGGACCAACGTACTTAGGTCACTCAGGATGCTACTCCTGATTATGCAATGACCTTGAAGAAGCAGCTCAGTTACCAGCACTGGTTCATATCTTCAACAATTAGCGAGCAGCTATATCCCTGTGACACATTATACATGTTCCTGCATCTACAGTAAACATCGGAAACCATTGACATCGCTCCGATGTCCCTCTCTTGTTCTGGTCTGTTTTGCATCAAGCTGTGCTGGTCAAAGACGATTGATATTTTCCCTGAAACTTGCCATGAGTAATTATCAGACAATCAATACCTCGAGACCGAAGATCTCACAAGGGATAGCACGACGACCACAAGAATTGATGCGTCTGATTTCAGAAGTCGCGCCGGATTTACAATAATTGGAAGACAAATGAGCGTGCAATGATAAGGTTAGAGAAAGCTGACATAATGCTAATGCGGCACGCTTTACATTTTCCAAACAATTTGTTCCAATTATGCTTGGCAATACATCCCTGTACATTGATGCATTACATTTGTTGAAATCTGTGTGTAATTTCATCAATTTGTGGTGAAATGCATTAGTAGGCCATAACGTGAAGGCCGTTCCAGTTGAAACTGGCGAGACATTGCATACGAAGTCTGTGTGGACAGTGTAGATTATTCTACTCAAGTTGGATTGGAATCGAATGGACAGATGTTGTGTGATCTTCATGATGAATATGGAATCATCGAAGGATAGATGTAGATATGACTGGTAATGAGAATTTGATTCCTTTGTCCTCTACGACAACATGGGATGAAATATTCGGAATAATATTCATATCATCGATTCACGAGGCCGAGAATGTTGGGTCGTTCGTCCTTTTCATTCACAATGAGGAACCCGCGTGCCGTTTATCCCGACAGGTCGGCGCTGCAAGCGGTGCGACCAAAGCAACGTTATTAACGTGATTTTAAGTGTTGACGTTGCGTCATGGAAAAATGAGCTGTAGATTTTTCTACAGGAATAATGAGATAAAGACGTTGCCATTATCGCCATCCTATCTCCTCATTTTAAGGAAAAAAGTAAGGAGATTAAAGAAATTTTCATCTGCTACAGGATGATGTAAGTTTTACTGTCAGGCGACCAACACAAGCGGGTTATTTTCATGCCAGAAATAAATGGAAATAATATTAGAAAAAAGAAACTTTGGGCACATCAGTCGCAGCGCTACGTCGTGATGTTAGTTCCGCAGGTTTCTCATTGGCGCTCAGCATCTCTTGGTTAAATATTTTGAATGTTGTTGGGAGTGGGTTAATTTGACAATCTCCTTTAATTGGAATGACGAGCATTATCGGCGTGTGGGCCTCTCAAACTGCTCATTTAGATTGGAGATGATTCACGTGCTCAACATGGAAGCTCTAAATTCATAATTCAACTTGGAATTTTCATTCAACTCTTTGGTATAAAAAATGTAAATCAACAAGGAAATAGGAGGTTGTCATCAGATTGTGAGCAGCACTATCATTAAAATCATTAGACCGTTTCAGTCTATCTAGGACGAAACGGGGGCATTCATTCGTGTGCATTCTCATGTACATTTCTCTGCACTGCGTGACATAATCTGTGCATGGAATCAAACGATAAATTGCTAGAGTGAAAACCCGCGATGGCATAAATCGTACTGCACGCATTAGTCTTATCATTACTCCATCATGGCATGGAGCGTGGCGTCATTCACCAAAGATTATTAGATCGTTTTCTGTGAAATTGTAATGGTAGAACTCAATATGGGGTGGTTGTGATATAACGATCGTTGCAGTCCCTCAGGGATGGTGCAAACCGTATAATGATGGCCCAATAGGTGATTTGGATTCATTGGAAGAAAAGAGCCCTGATAGCTAGAGTGACTACCATGTCCCCAAATCAAGCGGCAGGTCCGGGTTCGAATCCAGCCCGGGCCATATGGGATTAATAATCCCTGGCTCTTCACATCCATCACATGGGAGAGTAAGCCGTGGTGTCTTGTACCTTGTGTCTTTGCAAGGGCAAGTAAAAGACTCCATCCAAGTGAGGAACATGAGTAGCTTGAGATGGCCTCTTCCGCACTTAGCAGGGCCAATAACGCTATCGCGTCGGCCCTGATGGAAAAATCTAATACAAATCATTGGCAACACAGGGCCAAACGTGTGGAACTGTAAGGGCAACAGAATAGTTTTGATTTTAAAGATCCTTTTCCTTTAGCATCTATGTCTGACTGATTCTATTTCCTGATGTCAAGTATAATTTGCGATGAATCAATACAGAATGTAAGACATCGTAAAGCAATGATCCCATCGGGAATAAAAAAATCAACTTTCACCACAAATTCACTTAATTCTAAATTGAAAGATTTTTTATCTGCGACTCCAAATTTTTTCTGATTAATACATGATGGCATTTTATTGGTGTGCAATTTCATTATGTTCGTAGGTTGTGTAAGAATTAATAGCAGGTATCGGTGACGTGATGTTCGGGTGTGCTTTCGATAAATGAATCACGTCAAACATCTTTGTCTTGCGATGGACCAAAATTGTCAATGCCAACAAGGCCCATCCCTAATTACCCAGTTTCTCACCAAATAAGCACTGAATCGTCATGGATGTCTGTTGCCCCAGTTTTATGGCAACTTTGACACAAGACTGTAAAAAGTTGCCATTACGTCCACTCCGTTTGCACACAGGTTGAGCCTGTTCGGGAACATTTTCAAGAATGTACTGAGAACTGGCTCAGTGTGATGGGGCATAAGCGGACATGATAACCACTAGGCTATCAAGACTCCACCAAGGAACTTATTCTGTGGCTGATACTCTTTAGATATGACCACCATTCTGGATCTCATTAAGTCTCTTCCCGGATGCTCATTAATGAAGTGACCTTGGCCCCAGGCTCCGCGTCGTTAGCCTTATCCAGCGTGGAGTCTGCCATATGTGTCTCAGCGTGGTCCCTCTTATAGACACCCTCCAGCCGATAACTGTATTAGATTCACAAGGGTATCATCATCACTGATATATCCCTGCCATATCATTCTCAGGATTAATTAGCATGTGAGGGACGCTAATGAGGTAATAGTGCCATTAATAATGCAGCGGACTATCTAATGGAACATGAAATAATAACAGGTTTCTAAGGTGAAAGACATAGCTTCCTACTGGACTCGAACCCACAGACCTCCATAAGGCATCAATCGCCAGCACTCAGGGGCAGCACGCTTTCAACCACTAGGCCAAATCCCCATCTTCAAAAAAGATGGTTCAATGGCCTATGTAAAACGAGGCGAGTAGTCCAAACAACTCCGAACCCCAACAGTTTTATGTTATACAAGGGGTCATATATAAAGGAGACACAATTAGAGAACATGAAATAATAACGGGTTTCTGAGGTGAAAGACATACGTAGCTTCGTACTGGACTATATCTAATGGCAATATATACTCCAAGCTTTTCGTACACACGGGTTTGATACGGGTCTGGAAAAACATGGGTATTTTGAAAAGGTGTAACCGTAGCTATCATTTCCAACCATGAGGAGTGTGGTGGATGGCGCAAGTAACATTTCCGTGTGGGCAGACAAGTGGTCATTTGGAAAAAAAACAAGATAACTTGGAAATAAATCAATTTTACATAAAAAGCACATCGGACAGTTGGCACAGTTTAACCAGACGTCCCTTGGGGCATTTCAACAAACTTCACTGCACATTGCATTCTGAAGCGTTTCACGGTTGAACACCTTTAGAAATGGCATCATCTGGTTTCGGCTCACTCAACCGTACATCACGCACAGGTCCTCAACTCCAGTCACACCATTTGATTGGAAATTCCTGTCATCAGTTGGTGGCATCCGCTACAATGTGAATGGATGAACTGAGTTCTGCAGCAGGGGGTTCTTTTTGAAGTGTCCATGTATTTGGACCACAAAAAATCTGGCATTAATCAAAGAAGACACAGTGTCTGTCCCATGTAAAAATGATGCTTTTACCTCATGTACCTTATGCTATTAGGCCCTGAAGCTGAGTCCAGAAGTTAAAATCATTTGGTATACAGTACCTGGCACAATTGACCTCCCTAAATCCGCGTACCTTCCCCGTACGTGACGAGGAAGGTAGGCTTCAGTTCATCGCGTATGGTATGGGTACGTCACGCGTCTCTGTTGCGTGACGTCGGGTGAATGACGTTACGTCTTCACTGCATGCCTTCCATGACGCTGCGCCACGTCCTCGGAAGATACGAGGATGGTACGTGCATGACGCTGCATGTAGTATGCGGATGGTGCGCGGCGCGGAAGGGAGGTCAATTGTGCAAGGTACTGTAGGTATACACCTTTCCAACAAAGATGGTGGCCTACTAGTTTGGCTGAAAGGGTTATTGTCGTCCTGGCTACACATAAAGTGTACCCAGGTTCGATGTCGTCAAGTGAAATTGTACCCTGGGTCCACTTCTTACAAACTGTACCCAGGTTCTGATTTAGAGACCTAGGGAGGTCCCCCAGACGCCCTGCAAAACCATATCCTTTGGCGCCGGTAGGCACATGCCAAAGCCCACATCCATTGTGCTCATCTGCTTAAAATGCCCCCCCCCCCAGCAAAAAAATCTAACTACAGCCCTGGTTTCCCTCTACATTACATAAAATCACCCATATTGTCTTATGAGCCAAGTAAGAGCTCACCGTTCTCGACTCAATATTGTTAAAACATCCCTAATGTAATGGACAGAAAATCCAGCCCTAAGTACAGTTCACCAAAGATGTGAGATCTTTGTGGAAAGGGGTTAAGAACGTCCCTTCCGTTTCATCAATTTCACCGTGATGGACGTGCCCTTCATCCTACCCATAATTCACTTGAATCTCATCGTTGCTCACTTAGCGCTCCACTGCGTAGTCTTGATTTCTTCCCAATTCTCGCATTAACGCGATTTCAACCATCTTTGCCGGCTGTCCATTAGGTTGTTTAATCAGACTGGTCTCATTTTCCCCGGATTGTGTCTCTAGCATGAAATTGTAACGACTTGCCGCGACTGAAATGGATTTACCATTTGAAATCGAACATTTAATGACCTTCATACATGTCTAGACTCAAGCTGTGGCCACACCGCATGTCTGCAAAATGACAGCATTCGTGGACACTTCCTGCCTCATCCAAATGTGCCATGTATGTGTAGACCGATCACGCCGTGGCCGCACCGCAAGTCCGCAAAATTGGGAGCCACGGTGGTGTAGTGGTTCGGGTCAGAAGGTCCCGGGTTCGATTCCCACTGGGTGTGAAACTTTGGGCAAGTCTCTTTGCCTCACTGGCCTCTCTCCACCCAGGTGTATAAATGGGTACCGGTCGGAAATGCTTAGATTGTAGTGCTGAATGAGCAGCTCATCTGAGTTCTACTGAAAGGTTTCAGGATAGACGGGTTTAAGTGTAGTCCGTAAAGTTGGATGACACCTCTACCGTTGTTGATATCAGGCTTTAAACCCAAACTTTTTTTTAATGTCATGCTGAGAGTCAAGAAAATGACAAGGAACAAACTCTCCTTGGAGGACCAGATGCTGACATTGATAAAAGGGACGACATTCAAAGATGATAGTAACATGCCGTTAACCAGTTTTCCATAAAATGCTAATCCCTTAATTCCAACCACTAAAACTGCTCTATAAACAAGAAAGAACCAGTTTCAAGAAGCTGCAGATGTCGCTGCTGCCCCAAAACTTCGTAAACGCTAGCAAATTAACCAACCACCATGCATGCCATCAACATGACTGGCCATTATTCAATATCGATTCTTAGCAAACATTGTTAATTTCTGCTATTCAACCTTTGACAAAAGATGCACTCTGTGACATGTTTGAGATAATGGGACTTGTGTGTAATGACTGACTTGACTGAATGCACATTCTTCAAGGGCAACCCAAAACTTATCTTTGCTTCCCAGGACTTTTTTGCTGAAATTGTCGCAAAGCGGATCCTAGCTACAATAGAGGGCAGCACACAAAAACCAAGTCCTGTACAATGGACGCCTTATGTGTGGGAAATTGATCAGGACTGGGATGTCAGTTGGGCGGAATCGGTTAATGTCGTCCTCGGTACAACAGAGATATACCCAGGTTCATGTCGTCGTACAAAACTTTACCCTGGGTATTGTTTGATCTACAAAAGTACACCCAGGATTGGATACAGCACCTGAAGACGAGATTGTTCTCGCAAATGTCACATGACCACAAGCATGAAAAGTCGAAAAGTCGAAAAACATGCTTTCAATTCACGCCTTCGTCACGAACATGCCGCCCAGGTATACGACAGAAGTACCAATTGCGTGCGGTCCTGTTGATCACGCGAGATCCGTTCCTAACTCGTACCTAGGCTCAAAATTACAGTGTAGGGGTATATACTTTTGTAGATCGAACTATACCCAGGGTATGGTTTTGTGGGATGACATTGAACCTGTGTATATTTCTGTTATACCCAGGATGACATTAACCGATTCGGCCTCAGTTTCATTTCAATAGTTTTAACCACTAGTGACACCTATTGAGGCAGTGGGCTAGGTCCCTTTGCAAGGGCAAGTAAAAGACTCCATCCAAGTGAGGAACATGAGTAGCTTGAGATGGCCTCCTCCGTACTTATCAGGGCCAATAATGCTACAGCGTCGGCCTGGACAAAAAAATCAAATACAGATGTGAGTCAGTCAAAAACCTGTCGGATGTCACGCTTGAGGGAAGTCTTACTGGCTACACATTTCAATACCTAAAATGTAGTAAGTAACAGGTGGACAGTAGCAGGTCAATGCACAGGCAATCTGGCAGCCCATGTTGGTCATTCAGCAACATCCGGCGGGTTTTCCTGGACCGCCACAGAAATACAAAAACCCACGCTGTGACAAATTCCTCTGTATGCAACCACATCATCCTCTGCAAATCTTCACACATTCCCGCACACACATACCCGCACACACATACCCGCACACACATAATTTGTAACATGGAAGGATCCTCTTGGTGATTAATAAGCTCAGGAAGATTTGTTTTAGACGATTGATGCAAGTTTAATTGACATCAGGGCTTAGGTTTACTCTACGGTAATTTTTCATTGGGAATTGACGGATGTTGCATGCTCATGTAGAAGGTTAATTAAGGAGCAATGAACATCCCCGATTCTTCTGTGACCATGTATATTCATTGACTGAAGACAAAGTGGCCATACTAATCATCCTGAAAGGGATTTTATTAATAGCGAGGTTCCGCATCGTCACGAATTCCGAATAACGACATGATTTCAGGGCTGCGTGACGTTACGTCATGACGCCGTTTCTTCGTCTAAAATCTGTGGTGGTCTGACCTTCGGCCTTGTGAACGGTGTGTCAATCTCTCTTTAACACCACGTCATTACCCTGACATTTTAAAGCCCCACAGTATTGAATTTTACGATATTTTCAAAGTGTTAAGAGAGTGCACATAGAGGTCCCATAGCCTCGTGAAGGTCCCCAGAATGCTTGCCTGATACGCACTTCACAGAATCAAGGCCTAGTTTTCAGCACACATTGGAAAGAACTGCAGGGAGAGCTCTAATGTATTCTGACAGAGCGTAGTACATTTTACACTACGCTGACGTCGTGCGAGAATTGCGGCGATGATTTGCGTTTTTCACATTCAATACAGTGGGGCTTTAAGCATTTATTTCACCTCTAAAGTGTGTCAGGCCAAGATAAAGAATAGCAAAAAATTGACACACAAAATGATAATAAGCAAAAAGTCAATCTCCAGAATTCACAAATTTTCGACCCCAACCGGGGTCTGGACCTAAATAAGCAACCATCCGTGGGGCTTGGACACTCTTCTTTCTTTAATAGACCATTCTCAAATTCCCCGATCTGCGCACTTCCTCCGAAATTTCAACCATAACCTTGATCTGAAACCGGGTGACGTGACGCAATCCATTATTCAGCAATGGTCGAGTCTGGCGCAACGTCGTCGACGTCACTGTCGCGGGGCTGTCTGCGTCACGTCATTCAGCTTCAGACCGAGGCTATGGTTGAAATTTCGGCGGAAGTGTGCAGATCTTTCTCGTTTGCGTCAATTTGAGAACGGTCTATTGCCTACTCATCCTGTTTACACAGGAGTTAGTTCTACATGTACATTCGGGTTTCAGCTCAGTCTTTTCTGGAGTTTCAGATTGTAAACTTCCACTTGAGGGGTCGAAAATTTGTGAATTCTGGAGATTGACTTTTTGCTTATTAAAGTGTAGTACATGTAGTTATGCTGAAAACCTCCCAATGTTTATTGATTTCTTGAATCTGTTCCGGTCCAATTCCATTCGCTCCTACACCACCAGGATTTTGTGTACACTGTTTTGTCATGTTATCCCCGACTTTGGACCGGAAATTCTCGTGTCCGCCACCGGCATGATCAATATTTCCTGCACCAGCCCAGCCATGTGCGAATTCTTAATTGCACAGCACGATTCGCTTATCTCCAAATATGCTGTCAAAGTCATAAAGTATTTGGCTCCAACGTCCTTGGTACGCGGCGTACGGACTTATGATTCCCTTAAGAAATGCAATCCTCATTTACATGTCTGATAGCCCAAACTGGTTCATGGTAATGCTTAGAAAATCTCCACTCTGCACCGCATTAGTTTCTGGAGACAGTTTATGGGAATGTCTAATCACTCCAGCATAGTGTATGCACTGTTTTCATTTTTGGGATCTCCCTGCCGTATAGACCGTTCTCAAATTGACGTAAACGACAAAGATCTACGCACTTCCGCTGAAATGGCAACCATAACCTCGGTCTGAAAGTGAATGACGTGATGCAGAGAACCTCACGACAGTGACTTCGACGACGTTGCGTCAGAGTCGACCATTGCTGAATCATGGATTGTGTCACGTCAATTGGTTTCAGATCAACGTCCTGGTTGAGATTTCGGCGGAAGTGGGCAGATCTGCGAATTTGAGAATCGTCTATATTTCTGGATATTCAAAGTTGGAAAATAACTTCTGATGAGGAGCCACAGTGGTCTAGTGGCTCAGGTCTCAGGCTAGCAGTCATGAGGTCCCTGGTTCGATCCATTGTTGGTGTGAGACTCTGGGCAGGTCTGCCTTGCCTCTCTCCACCCAGGTTTATAAGCTTAAATGGGTACCGGTCAGAAATGCTCAGATTGTAGCGCTTGCATTGAACCCCTTGCAGCTAATATATGGCACGGCGTAACCCGCCGGCCTAGTGGTAAGCCTGTTGGCCTCGGCACTAGAAGTTAAGCAACATAGTGCGCAATCACTACATGGATGGTAGACCGATGCACGTAATACATCTGGCGACCTTCCCAGTTGAACCTGGAAAGTGTAGTTCAGCACTGAGACGCAGAGTGGCGCTAGATGACCTTGCACTCTCATCGTTTGTGGGGTTCTCATTAATTCAATCCTTTTGTATCATAAGATCAACTAGTCCGAATTCAACAAAATTTGTAGTAAACCTGCAGAAGGGCCTTGCCTATCATATGGAGGAGTCAGAATGCAAATCTGTTAAGGTTTAAAGGGAACTGTCCACATTTATAAAATGGTAAATTTGTAAGTTGAACCTTTATGTTTGATTCCTTTATGATGATACACAATGTGGTGTAGAAGACAGCAAGTGCAACAAAAGTTGGCAACTACCACAAGAACAGTGTTACGAAAAAGACCATAATGTGCACCGTGCCAGGCATCCCGATGTCAGAGTCACAGCGGTTTAGAGTAACAGTAAGTGCTATAGCAATATCGGTGTAACTCTATGCCTGGCCTGGGACCGATCTGTATTCAACACATAGTTGTTGTGAAAAGCTCCATCATTGTTGGACTTGGCTACAAAAGGAGTATTACTCTCATAGGGCATACATCCTCTTCTCTTCAATGCAGGGTTTAGGCTTCGCTGATGGAATGGCCAAGGGTAGCCAACGGGGACCTGCGGTAACACAAGACTCTAATCGTTGGCTTCATAGACTTTATAATACCCAGCCAGTGAAGAGAATATTCAAAGGCTGTTGTTGTAACTGAGCTGAGCGAATTGCCATGTTTGGTCACAAAAGCCCCGTTTACACTGAGGAAAAATAACCGTATTCGGACCGGTCTGAGCACGGATCACCAAACAATAGCAAGTGTAAATGAGACAAGCGTGCCAGGAATGGTTCCAAACCGAACTGTGCAGTTGGAGGTGGTCTAGGACCGGTCCGAGGACGGATCGGTTTGATAACACTGCCGTGTAAACGATAACCGATCTCGGCACAGTTGCTAAATTGTGTCCTGCACATGCGCGAATTATGAATGACGTAATTAGCGGGAATGCCAAAAAAGGAACGGAGTGATTTTGCATGGAGGCATCCATTTTGTTGTTGTTGTCGATTGATTTTCATACCTCCGATCGACTGAACTGACTGGAGAGCTCGTGGCACCTGCCAACTGGCTCGGTTCCATTGTGCTAATGTAAACGGGACAGATCGCCAGATGACGAAGTGAGCCGGGACCCGGTCCAAGCACGGATCGCTTTTTAGGTGACCAGTGTAAACGGGGCTATAGCTAATGACGACTTTGCTTCATGAGCTAAAACTACCAGACCGAATCAAGGTATCTTGGTGTTATTTTTCTCCTAGAAAGTTTCTCTATCCATTCATACCTGTGTGTTTATATGGGCCACCCTGTATTTAAAGTCATGAGGACACCAACAACCATAGAGAAAGCTCTCCACATAGAGTAGCCTCTTTAACCCTTAGAGCACCGGGTTTTTTCATCTTTTCCTTCTCCTGTGACCGAGTTTTTTCGAGAAAAAAAATTTCGAAAAAAAGAAAAAAATCAAAAATGCATGTGTGTGTTGAAATTTTAATTTTATGACCTTTTCTGAGTATACTCGGTAACGGTCATAAAAAAGAGAATTTTCGCACCGAGTACTCAGTAACGGCGCTCTAAGGGTTAAATTTTCTTCTGGCTGCCCCTGTCTACCCCAGTATTCAATTTGACTTGGACGTTTCAGACAATGGTGAATTCCATACATAACAGCGTATTGTGAAAAACGCAATCTTAGCCACTCGATCACGAGATGCTTTACAACAGTCTCAATGGCTTGAGGAGATAAGAGCCGAACCCTGACACGAAATCTCAAGATTATGCATGTTATACACACTGTTTTTCAAACCGCCGCCAAACCCTGAATCAGACATTGAATATGTTACGTGTTATCTGATACGCCACGGAGGGCAGATATCAAGCTACGTCAGAATCGTGAAATCGGTCCCATCTGATTGATCTGTATTGGAAAACCATCATGGTTGTACAGGCATTTTTGTTGTTGGCCGTTTAATCGGTGATTTTGTTGGGGATGTTCAGCGTTAGCCGTAACGACGTGAAATTTCATCCATAGGATATTTAAAGATTGATTCATTGGTATTGGGGTTCTCATTTTAATGCATAATTATTGTTTACCGCTGGATTTTGCGTATGGATTTTGTGATTGCAATATTGTGAATTTTTATGAGCTGCATCAAAAATGGATGAGAATAAAAGAAGATGCTGAAATAATGAATGAAATGCCAAACACAAACACACATGTCGCATTATCAAAGCAGATTTCATGGCCACCCAGTGGTTATCAGGAGTCCGCCTACCAAGCAGCAGGTCCTGGGTTTGTATGTCCCAGTGGCCACTTCGGATTAACCGTCCCTGGCCCTTCAGTCCATCGCATGGGACAGTAAGCTGTGGTGCCTTGTACCTTTTGTGTCTTTGCAAGGGCAAGTAAAAGACCCCATCCAAGTGAGGAACATGAGTAGCTTGAGATGGCCTCTTCCATTCTTACCAGGGCCAATAATGCTTTGGCTCCAGCCCTGATGAAAAGATACAGATATAATCCTTGGCTGCATGCTCGGCAGCAGTCGGAAACCAGCCTTGGAGAAACCCTGTACTATTGAAAATCATCCTTTGTCATGTGAGAAGTGCTCTAGGGAGTATTATATCTGAGTTGAAATGTACCTCGTCATACTTCAATTCTAAACTAAACCCTGTCGTACATCTTTAAATATAATTGAAAATGTCACGTCGGAGGGCATGGCGTCTATAATTTATGTAGTAAATACAAGAAATCCATTACGGCCGCTTTGATTAGCAGCACATCACCAATCGTGTCCCACGATAAAATACAAGTCCAATTACTTTAATACGTCTTTTTGTGTTTGAAGTGTGAATTTGCGAGGTGGGAATCAATGATTGGTTAAACTATGTATGGATGTGCACTCGGGTATTTTACGAATGTTGAGAAGTTGAACTAATGAGACGTTTGAGGTTTCAGTGCACTGTTCTGTCCTTCGGGCTATTATTGGTTTACGATTTGATGTCTTCCTGGGACAGTCTAGTCGAAGTTCCAAATCATCATAAAGCATCGAACATCAGAGTGCAAACACGTTAAGGAAGTGACTCTGAGGGAGTGAAATGACATTTACCATTTGATGGTCTTTTGGACCAAAACAGTCTGGGCAATCATGGGGTCTCCTGATCGGCCCATGGAAGCTGAATGAAAGTTGATGTTGCTGCAAGGACTTTTATCATTGGGACTATCTGCGCTGGATTCGAACCTGGGACCTGCCACTTTCTAAACGGACGTGACTTGGCAGGGCCCCTTGCCTTGATTCGGCTGCACGGACTTTTATCTTTGGGACTATCTGTGCCGAGAGCAAAGTCTTCATATTGGAAGAGGCCATCTCAAGCTACTCATGTTCCTCACTTGGATGGGGTCTTTTACTTGTCCTTGCAAAGACACAAGGTACATGTAAAAGGCACCACGGCTTACTCTCCCATGTGACAGACGTAAAGAGCCAGGACCTGCTGAGCTATCAGGGCTCCTAGTTATGGTATCACATTTGCTCAGGCTCCCTCTGTTCAGAGTGATCCATACCTTAAGGCAAAGATAGTCAAAGCCAAGATGAGAGTGTAAAATGCCTTTGCCGACAACGCCATATATCCCTGACCACACAGGGAATCGACCTGTATCTCCCCCATGCAAGGCAGGCAAGCCAAAAGTCCCGACAGTAGGCTCGAAGGCTGGATTCAAACCCGGGACCAACTCCAGCATCCTTGCAGATGCTGGTGTTGTTGACCTGTGAAAAGTTCAGTTGCGGAGAAGGCTGATGCTCTTTTTCGTTGTTCCATGCAATGAAGCCAGACTTGACGTTTTCTGAGTACAAAACTTCTTTCTCATGTCTTTTCTTGTCTTTGACCTATTGTTGGGAAGCCATAGAGTTTACACTGTAAGTTTTGTAATCGCTGTGACGCTGTACAAGTCATATCATAAGGAGGATTTTCAGGCAAGTGCTATGTCAGTATTCGCGGTATTAGATAGTATCCCATGTAGAGTAACCTCGCCCCATGTAGAGTAACTCTCGTTCCTAGGGTAGCCACGTATGCATTGTATTGTAATCATACATTCTCCAACACTGGGGTGAAAGGCAAAAGTAGGGCCTACGGTATTGGAGATTGACTGGTGTCACCGGCTGTCGAAAAAGTGGCAATATCATGGCCCTTTAAGGGGAAGTATGCTTGTGCATTCTTGGACCACCCTGTGTTAGTACAGTAGAAAGCCTTACACCATCCGTGAACTGACGTTGTCTTCTTGTTCAATAAAACTGAGACAATTATTCACATTGAAGGAGTAATTTCCTTCCATCACCACATCAAACTTCTCTCCTCGAGCTGAGAGACGGCAAATATGTGGATACTGTCTGAGGAATTTCAGCAATGTTCATTTGGGGTTGGCACTGTGACCTTCGGGTTGTCAGTGCCAATAAACTAATGACACATTTCCCCGACTCAGGGCAGCTGGGGTGTGAGGGTCCTATTGTCTACCATGATTATTTCTCAGATTTTCTTCCTTAGCTCGTTAATAAAGTATATCAGATATTCCCTGCTGCTGCTGTTAGTGCTGATAATCGTTTTGAGAATCAGAAATGTGACATTGGAGACTTGTGCATTTCTACCTCGAATGCATTTTGACTGACCTGAAATCTACTGCCAGTCCAAACCTCTCAATAAGCCTCTAGTTGAAGAGTTTGCATTTAGGATATTTGCAGGTGATTGACTAGTTTTGTCTGTATCCGGATTTAGGGCCCATCTGGCCTGGGGTGAACATTTTTACGAAAAAACTCTGAAATTAACAAGGAAATTTTGATGTTTGGGAAAAGTCTATGTACAGTACATTGCACAATTGCCCCTCACCCTACGCCAGTGTCTTTCCAGTGTTATTTTGGTACTGTTTTGGTGCTATGTGCCAGTGCGAGTTTGGTGTCATTCCAGTGCAACTCTATAAATCATAAAGCCCATGCCAGTGTCATTTTGGTACTGACTTGGTGTCATTTTGGTACAGATTTGGTGTTATTCCAGTGTAGTTCCAAATATTTAAATTAGCACACCGGAACGCACCAAAAAGACACTGGCATCCCAGTGTCTCCATTGTTGTTTTAGCACTGCTGATATTGGGAGCACTGGGGTTGCACCAAAATGCACTGGGATCCCAGTGTTGACAGTTCTGTTTTGCGGCATTGGTGCTCAATTGGAAAAGGAAAGACACCAAAGTGACACTGGCATCCCAGTGTGGTATGCTGGTATGGTAGCACTGGGGTTGTACCAAAATGACACTGGGATCCAGTGCTGTTCTGATGGCAGGTGGACACTGAAATTACACCAGAATGCCAGTGTCATTTTGGTACTCTGGTGTCTTTCTGGTGTGCTAATTTAAATATTTGGAACTACACTGGAATGACACCAAAGTGACACTGGCACCCCAGTGTTCTTCTCCCAGTGTAAAAATCAAAATGTGAAAAGTGAAGTTTCTAAGCTTAGGCGATAGGCTAATGGTTGCAGTAGGCCTACTAAATTGAGACTGAAAAGGACCAGAATAGCCTATGCAACAACTTTTAGAATCAGGCTATTGGCTGAAATGAAGGTTGTATAATATATAAATTATACAGTGCAGTATAGTGGAGTCTGTATCAGTATCATGTGGGCCTGAAGTAGTCTAGTTGGGAAACCAACAAACTCAATTCTACAGAACTTCTCAAAACAAACCAAAATCCTAGTGGATTTTTTAGAAGGAATCTTAAGTAGAAGGGCCTATAAGAAAATGGTGGAAATCGAACTTTGATGCAGAACAAACCTGTAGGCATACTTATGGTAAAATTTGTCAGAAAAATTTTACATTTGTTTAGTGCAGGTGCTATTTTTGATTGTGGTTGTTGTTAAGGCTGCCCCACTGACCGATTCCACCAGAGCCTCGGACAATCCTGCCAGTGCAATCCCAGTGTTGGAGTGGAGCGATAAAAGGACTAAGTCTTTCCAGTGTTACGCCAGTGTCAAAATTATGAAGAGAAAATCAACCAAGTTATACCAGTGTCATTTTGGTGCACACTGATTTGTACACATACAATGTCCCAGTGCAATTCCAGTGTTGCCGTGAAATAATGCAAGTTTTCCCAGTGCTGGTTTGGTGTCTTCCATACTTCCCAGTGTCGTTTTGGTGTCATGAACACTGGGACACCAGTGTTCTTTTGGTGTGAGTCCAGTGTTCTCATTTCTGCCAGTGTCAATTCAGTGTCAATCCAGTGTCATTTTGGTGTGCACTGGGATGTCAGTGTGCACTGGCGTTCGGTGAGGGATGACCTCCCTTCCGTGCCGCGCACCATCTGCGTAACACATGCAGCATCATGCGTGTATCGTCCTCGTATCTTCCAAGGACGTGGCGCGGCGTCATGGAAGGCATGCAGTGAAGACGTAACGTCATTCACCTGCGATAAACTAAGGCATACCTTCTGCGTCACGTTCGCGGCAGGTACGCAGATAAAGGGAGGTCAATTGTGCAACGTACTGTAAATGATCTTGAACTTTTAGATTGGAAGGGCCAACTGTGGACCGCCTCATTCTCCAGATCCTGGATCCCGGGCCCCAAAACTGCGCAAAAGACCTTTCCAACAAAGATTGTGGTCTAACCGTTCTCACCATATGATGTCAGAAGCTTAATATCATTCAATGGCCACTGAACACTCAGCTGGTTAAGCGGGGCATGCACAAAAGTTCAGGTAAAATAATTATCTGAGAGGATGCGCTTGGTAGTGTTATATCATGCTTGGAATGGACACGACAGTGAATGGACACGACATCATGTGGGAGGATAGTAGCTGTCACTACCGTCCAATTCAATGCCAAACGGATCCATTCATGGTTGATTTGGCACCATCAGGAGAATTCTATATTGTTAGAACTTTGCTGCCATCTTTTGGCGATAAGCGCGGCTGACTGCTCCTAAGTAGGCCACCATCTTAACTGATAAGGGGATAAAAATGACCCCAAGTCCTACAAGATACCCACTGCAGTTGATCAACCCACTTGAATTTCCACAAAGGCAATCCTTTGTCTTAAAATTGTTAATACGATCACGATGCGAGGTACATCTGCGGTGTAGCTGTGCAATGAATCTCCCGGCAACCAGAGTGCAAAGAATTTTAATTTAATCGTGTGACGTTCATTTTGATCTGCTCAAAATTCCTCCTAAGTTTATGTATTTAAAGATAATTTGAACAAATTACGTATGCAAATTGCCTCTCCCGCTTTCACCAGTGATGACAGTGATGTGCACGATTCGTGACTGTCACTCAGCAAATTACACAAACTGATAACAAATTTGAATTGCAAATTTTCACATAAAAAATGGTTCGTCGATTGTGTAAGTGTTGTGTGGAATGATTGAAGAATTTGTGGTCTCTTCTGGGAAGGATTGTTTAAGTCACGTAAGAGATGGAAAGATGGTTTTGATTAAAATCTGACCACGGGAAAGCAACTGAAGCATTAACTCATTAATGTCTAATCTATAGATGATCTTTAATAGGGATTTGGCCTAGTGGTTAAGGCGTGCTACCCCTTAGTGCTGGCGATTGATGCCTTAGGGCCCGTGGATTCGAATCTGGTAGGAAGCGATGTCTTTCACCTTAGAAACCTGTTTCTATTTTATGTCTAATCTAGGTGAGAAAGCAGATGATATTCAGGGTGGTCCAAAAAGCACACAGGCATACCTCCACTACCCTCAGTCTCAAAACACCGGTATGACATGTATGAATGGACAGAGAGTCTTTCTAGGAGAAAAATAACACCATGATAGGCCTACCTCTATTCGGTCCAGTAGTTTTAGCCCTAGAGCCATTTTTGTGAAGTTAGAGATCTTACAACAACTTTTTGGCGAAACTGCGAATTCTCCATGGGACCTCGACTTTGCTTTACAAAATAGGGTCTGGAGCTCGAACCACTGGACCGAATCAGGATATCTTGATGTCTTCTTTCTTCTAGAAAGATTCTCCATCCATTGCTATCAGCAGTTTTGGGCTTTGGGCAATAAAAGTACATATATGTGACCCGTCACAGCAAAACCTGTATTAAGTCACACAAGATCTGAACCAGGATGAACCAAAATAACTCCAGGAGATAAAGGAAGAAATGTAATCACTCAGATTTTACAAAAGACAGACAAAAGCCCTTTTTACACGGTGCTGGTTCGAGGAAACCTACCTCCACCCTCCTCGGGCGGGTTCGGTTCAGGATGGATTGATCGCTTTTACACGGTGCGGGTTACCGAACCCGCCTCGATCTAGTTCGAGGTCGGTTCGTTCAAATGCGTGCCACCAGATGGCGTGTATCAACATTTATAGTTATCGCAAGTAAGAAATATCCCAAAAATAATCACTTAAAATCGATAAACTATGCTTCTAACAACATGAGCAGTGCTTGAGAAATCTCGTGCGTGATTTCTTCACAGGTAACTTACAGCAATACGCCAGTGATGCCATTCATATGTAGCGTGCTCAAACCCGCCCGAGGCCGGTGGAGGTCAGTTCGCTTTTACACGAGAGAATAACCAGCCTGAACCTACCTCCACCTTCCCGAGACTCACGCTGCGAACTGAACTGGCCCGAGGAAGGTGGAGGTCAGTTGTTTCGCTTTTACACGGGGAAAAATAACTGAACCCTCCTCGATCTAGTCTCGATCCGGAACGCACCGGCGCCGTGTAAAAAGGGCTAATAAGCCTAGGCCTACTGAAATTGACAAAATGTTGGTCTCAAACTGCCAACTTCAGAATGACTAATTACTGGTTTTGTGGTGACAGGTCACATCTGTGACCCGGCACAGCAAAATGAGTCGGAATGCGCACAGCAGAAGACCCAACAATAACATGTCCAAGGTGACACCAACGATTTGTTAATTTCAGGATTGTCTACCCATTGTGAAAATTGACCTTGTCAATTTCTATAACTGTTGTCTGTGTCATCTTCAGTCTTCTTCTGTGTGCATTCCGACTCATTTTGCTATGTCCGGTCACATATGCTTTTGCGTTTTTTTTGCCCACCCCATATTTTGCTGTGTTTAGTTGTTCAAAACAATTGACGTTTGTGGGAAATAGTTAAAAAAATTTCTTTCTATCTGATTGGTGGGATTACCTTGTCTGTAATGTGGTCTTGGATCAGACAGACAGGAGATTCAGTGATATGTATTTGGAAACAGGAAAGTGCCAGTGATCGAGATTTCAATGAAATATAGAACCCAGTTTCGCAGTTAGATCGTGCCTAATGGCTTCTGTGGAACAGACGGATTAAGAACCTGGGATAATAGTTCATAAAACTTTGCTAGCTTAGTCGGTTGCTAATTGTGTACTTTAGCAAGTAAATACCTACTCTAGGCCAAGCAAACTTTTATGAACGGGACCCAGGCAAGGCAAGGCGCTTTCAAAGGGACCCTATGACAGGCAGCTATAGAGGCTTTGCATATGATGTCACAAGCCGCCGTGCTGGAGTACACATGCTGCAGAGGCGCAGCGAAATGAGCCGTGCATGACATTACATAGACAGTGGCGTAGCGCACTTCACACAAGTCACGTCATGATCGGCTCACACCTCTGCACCCTGTGTCCTCCAGAATGGCTGCCAGGATGACTGGCCGCCAGGATGACGTCATTGCAAAGCATCTATTAAGCTCATATCAGTGTGGTCACTTCATCATAGGTGGCGCTAACGACTGAAACTACAGATTTTTGCTCAAATCTTGATGTTTAGTATATTTTACTTGTAATACATGTCAGAGTAAGATTCTCATGCCAACCGATCAGCGTATCAAAATGCCTATAGCCAGACGTACATCCAGGGTTTCCGCCAGGATTGTCAAGGAGGGGGGGAGAAACAAAAATTCAAAAAATTATTTTGGGGGGGGGTTAAAAATGGCCTGCAGAGTCATTTTTAACCAGGTTTTCGAAGAAAGTCCTGGTTATTAAATTACCGAAAGTGGCGGGCGTTCGGGCGGTCGGGCGTCCGGGTGTCTGCTTTTCTCTTGTCCGCCTGATAACTTAAAAACGACTTGAGATTTTCTTTTGAAATTTTTGGGACATGTTGCTTGTAAGTATACGTTGTTTCCTTTCGATATTCAGCATCATTCGATTCAAGGTTTGGCCAATAGGGGGCTAAATGTGAAAACAGAAAAAGTGCTATTTCTCCTGAAGGAATGGACGGATCATCACCAAATTTTTATCATAGGTATATCTAATGACGATACATAACATAATACCCGGGTTTTTGATTTGACCTACTTTTCAAGGTGACAGAGGTCAAAGTTCGGCAAAAGTTACGAACTTGGCACGTGTCGTCGTTTTCTCACCTAGCCACTTCATACCTTGCATAAATGTGTACTAGAGGGATACCTTCTGAAATACGAAGTTTCGGGCCGAATCGGACATCCAATATGGCCGCCAGGCAGCGTTACCCGAAAATCATCGAAGTGTTATAACATGAGAACGACTTGAGATTTTCTTGTGAAATGTTGTGGACATGTTGCTTGTGAGTAGACATTGTTTCCTTTCGATATTCAGCGTCATTCGATTCAAGGCTTGGCCAATAGGGGGCTAAATGTGAAAACAGGAAAACAG
>NMRB01000797.1:54509-77023 GCA_002633025.1 Notospermus geniculatus | reverse complement strand
CCCCTCGCCCTCCTCCCCTCCCTCTCCATTCTCCCTCCCCATCATTCCACTCCCCTCCCCTGCCCTCCTCCCCTCCTCTCCCTGTTTGGAGGGCGAAGGTCCACTAGTATCGACCCACGATCTATAAACGAGGCCCACGACAAAGTAATGTGTTCATATCTGGAACGAGTCTTGCCAAGGAATAAAGAGTCAAGAGTCAATCATCACCAATAGACAAATCCCAAATTCACATAAACGAGAAAGACCTGTGCACCTCCGCTGAAATCACAAACACAACCTCAGTCTGAAACTGAATGACGTGATGCAGAGAACCCCACGACAGTGACTTCGACGATGTTGCATCAGAGTCGACCATTGCTGAATCATGGATTGAGTCACGTCAGCTGGTTTCAGATCAAGGTTGTGGTTGCGATTTCGGTGGAACTGTGCAGATCTGTGAATTCGAGTCATTGTCTGTACTGAACTTCTACAAAACTGAAGACTGATTATAGTTCTTCATCATTTTCTCCATGCACGAAAATTTGTCTGAGGTCAGGTAAGAGAGCGTGATCTCTGTGGGCATATCCTCCACCTCATCAACGCTTTCTAATTAGGTATTCTAGCACCTGCTCTATGACAACTGGCAGATGGTGCTGCTTGCTTGGAAAGGATGCTGTCTACATCGAACGGAAAACGGCTGAAAGTAAGGCAAGTGGACTGTCGTAGAGCAGGACACATAATCTAGGAGAAACCTGCTGAGTTGTCAATGGTAAAAAATGGGTGAGGGTATAGAATGGCAATAAATTCTTGCCGATGTGGCTGGCATTGCTGACTTGAGCCCTAAAAGCCAGCAACACACCAGGTGATATCACAAGTGATCTTATTGCATCTGATGTTCCGACATAGCAGTATGTCTTGTAACAGCATAAGGGAATAAATACCATTAAACTCCCTACGCAGTTGTGTACCACACCCCTTCGGTTTACCTGCTCTCCACAACTGCTTCACTTCGTAGAAGTCGCCACGTTAGGTCAACAGATGGCGTCAGGGCCTGACGCGAGTTTTATAGCCTATCAGCATGCTGCTTTCAGAACTCGTTGGCAACGGATGTTCTTGTGCTACCATGGTTACTAGATCACATGATCTGCTCAGCCAATGAAAAAGTGTCTCAGGCCAGCTTGGATACGGGTTGCTCGGTGCTCTCATTGGTCGACTCTCTCAGCGCCATCTGTTGACCAAACGCGGCGAATTTTACGAAGTGAAGCAGTTGTGGAGAGCGGGTAAACTAAAGGGGGCGTGGTACACAACTGCATAGGGAATTTAAATTACCATGTACTCATTTGTAATTTAGGCTATCCTTGGATTTCCTGCGTTGAGGAGCATTCTATTAACAATACGGGTCCATGTATTTCTTCAACAGAATTATCCAGATTTGGTTTAGATGGTAAAAGTGATGCCATATTGCCTGTATCTTTCTTTGATCCCGAGTTAAAGAGACTATCCAGGTTTATACTAATGATCCAAATCATTGGATTAAAAGTTTAAAAGGGAAAAGCTTTAATGTTGTTATCTGTCAAATGTATTGGATAATCACTCAGTCGACACTCATAATAATAAAGGATTCCTTTGAATGACGGTGATCTAGACCCAGTTTGATCTTGTGGCATGGTTCAATGACTGTGGTCCAGATGAAGGTTGAGCTTAGTGGGATAGTTGAATGGTGGTCAATGAGGAACCCGCCCTGCGGTTTATCCCGACAGGTCGGCGCTGCGAGCGATTGTACCGAAACGACGTCATTGACGTTGTTTTAGGTGTTGACGTTGCGTCATGAAAAAATTTCTTGTACATTTTTCTACAGGAAGAATGACACAAATGACGCTGTCCTTATCGCTATCGGATCTCTTAATTTTAAGAAAAAAAGGAATGAGTTTAGAAGAAAATTTCATCTGCTACACGATGATGTAAGTTTTACTGCCATGTGACCAACACAAATGGTTTATTTTCACGCCAGAAATAAATGGAAATAACGTTAGAAAAAAGAGATTTCGGTCACATCGCTCGCAGCGCCACTTTGTGACGTTAGTGTGTGGGTTCCCCATAGCCCCGTTTACACTGGTCACTGAAAAAGCGATCCGTGCTCGGACCGGTCCCGGCTCACTTGGTCATCTGGCGATCTGTCCCGTTTACATTAGCACAATGGAACCGAGCCAGTTGGCGGGTGCCATGAGCTCTCCATTCAGTTCAGTCGATGGGAGGTACGAAAATCAAACGAAATGCAACAAAATGGATGCCTCCATGCAAAATGGATGCCTCCATGCAAAATGGATGCCTCCATGCAAAATGGATGCCTCCATGCAAAATGGATGCCTCCATGCAAAATCACTCAGAAATTCCCGCTAATGACGTCATTCATAATTCGCGCATGTGCAGAACACAATTTAGCAACCGTGCTGAGATCGGTTACAGTTTACGCGGCAGTGTTATCGAACTGATCCGTGCTCGGACCGGTCCAAGATCACCTCCAACTGGTGGTCTTGGCTCGGTTTGGTTTGGAACCGTTCCTGGCACGCTTGTCTCGTTTGATGATTTATAAAAAGAATATCTCAGTTTTGTTGTCTGAAAATACAGCATTGAAATGTAATGCAAATGAATCGCATTGGAATGAAATAAAAAGTTTGCAGAATGCTTTGTTTTGCTGAGATCTGCCTATCTATACCTCTACCTACACATATAATAGAAATATTCATTTCTGGTGAAATGTACATGATGATGATGTGTAGCAGCATGTGTCCCTGACAGGACGAGGACCCTAGATTCCTGGGTGAGGACATCATGCACATGTGTTGTCGCTTCCAGATGTTGTTACAATGGAATAAAAGAATGCCTCTTCGTGATATGTGTGTCAGTTCATTTCATTTACATTACAAAATATACACAATGACCCAGTCACAAATACATGTATTTCAAAAAATTGGCCAATGAGCAGTAGCTGACTCACAACTGCTCGGTTGCCAATGACATTTATCTATATTGTTCGGGTACATGTATATACTCAGACAATAGAAAATCATAACCAAAATCAGTCATAAGTCTATCGCCGTGGTTACACTACATAAAACCCCCGTGTTTTTTGCAGTCACACCTATGAATTGCCGGGCTTCAAGAAACCCGTGTCTGAAAAACATGGGTTTTTTGAACACAGCAAGCTAGCCGTGCTTTTCTAAATCCCTGTGGTTTCGTTAGTTCTTAGCACGGCTACAGATGGCGCAGCCATTAAGTGACGTCGTTTTCGCTCCTCCAACAATGACGTGTGTACCAATACAGAAATGACAGAGTGTCAGCGCATGCAGCGCTCTTGTTGCCGGGCTACTTAACTACAATGTAGTAGTGTGACCTCTTACCGGGCTTTTCGTACACACGGGTTTGACACGGGTCTGGAAAAACACGCGTACATGTATTTTCAACAGGTGTTACCGTAGCTTATCTGGGCAATGGCGAACTCTTATTCGAGAGAGCACCTTGATTCTGAAGTTTCCCTAGCAAGCCAACTCATGTGGACCAGTGCCTTTAAAATAAACAACCTCAACCATTGAGAGTCAGTATTGGTGATGGCATGATCATGTCAGACAGGTGTTGCCATCTGTCCAATACAATGAGAACTAAAAATACTGACGTGGTTTGTGGAAGGCAGCTTTATGATAGATAAGTCAGGTATTTGTATTTGTATTTGTATTTGAATCTTTCCCTCAGGGCCGAAGCCAGATATTATTGGCCCTGGCAATTATGGAAGAGGCCATCTCAAGCTACTCATGTTCCTCACTTGGATGGGGTCTTTTACTTGCCCTTGCAAAGGCACAAGGTACAAGGCATCATGACTTATGTCCAATGCGATAGATGTGAAGAACTGGGGATGATATTCAATTCGGTACAGGCTGGAACCTGGAACCTGGGAGCACTTCTGTTATCTCAACTAGAAAGTGCCTGAGGAAGACCCCGGTTGGGGAAAAAATGTGCAAAATTTGGAGACGACTTACATGTATGCTTACTATTATTGATAATGGCCCCATGACAAAGGGTTTGGGGGGCACTGAGAATTTAAAATTTTTTTTTTAGGGGCACGGCCCCCTGTGGGTTAAAAAGGGCACAGCGGCACCCCCTTTTAGGGGCAAGGTGCAGCGCCTCCCTAAAATGGCCTAGATACCGGTGTAGCCCTGAGTGTTGACTAAGATAAAAGTACATTTTGCATCCCATTAAAGTAACTACAAGAAAACCCTCATCTTCTTAGAAATAATCATCCACGATTGTCAGTGTCACCTAAACCAATTGCTCAAACTATTACAATAGAAATCAGTCTTGAAAGCTAAAATAAGATTTTCAGCTCAACGTTTAGAATTTTCAAATCTGTGTTTCTTTCAAGATGATTCATTTGAATAGTAATTGGATTTTAAATTCCCGTGTCAGAGTGGAAAATTATGGGTGTCATTTTGTGGGGAAATTAGCGTGATTTGAGAATAAACGTTTTTGACTATATTTAATGGGTTTTTATCAGAAGTGTTATTTTCTGATGAATTGGAGGTGAAAGGTGTTTGTCTTTCTTGACATTGCTGGCAGAGTTTGGAAGATTGTCCTCGAATCCACTTTCTGGTATGACATATTATCATACTAACATTTGAGAGGAGTTTGTTTGGGGTTTGTGTGGGTGTGTTGACGATTTTCTCCAAGACTGATGAATGGACCGCCACCAAACTTGGTATGCACATGCAGACAGACCTGGGAAGTGGCCTTACGAAGCCCGAATTTTGATATGACATATAGTTTTCGAAATATCAAGATATTGATGAAAACAACAATGCTGTTAACAATGCAGCAACGAAATTTCAGTGCAATCTGATTCTTGACTTTGCCACTAGGGGGCCAAAAGAAAAATCTCAAACTTTTCCTTGTCAGATGGATAGCGCCTTCAGTCATTTTCGTATTGCATATGGGTGTGTATGACCACAAAATCTAGGTTTCGCCGCAGGTTTCCTTTTAACCCAATATAGCCACCTATTTTTGGCACTTTCTTCACCGCCCTTAACCGCCACGAAATGCCACTGCATTAAGCTGAATAAAGAATAGTATAATGAGTCAAGGCGGTTTATGGCGGTATCGGCGTCTGGAGACATGGTGGATTGTGGTGCTGCTGGCAGTAATTGGTGATTTTGATTTCTACATTAGAGGTGACGGGGATTTTTGTCAAAAAGTGGGCATGGTCTTCTAGGCGGCACACAGCAGGGTGGTTTAGGGTGGCATGGGCTCTATTGGGTTAACAGAAGAGAACTCTACGTAAGGCAGAGGCTTGCAATGCCACCAGAGTCGCCTTATCTTTACTACCTTGTCAGTATCCATCACAAGTCCATCTGATGTCAGTATCCATCACAAGTCCATCTGATGTCAGTATCCATCACAAGTCCATCTGATGATGGACTGATAAGTCCTTGTTTGAGTGTCAAGACTTCTTGCAAGATCGATTCACAATAAAAGTTTTGCAGATATCACCAAATTGATAACCTTTTGACATTCAGGGTTCATACAGGTGCTTGAAATCCTTGAATATCAATGAATTTTAGGAATAATTTCTCCAGGACCTGGAATATCCTTGAATTCTGACAAATCTTTAAAATGTCAATGAAAGTCCTTATATTTTCATCATTGCTGACAATGAATGGCATCGTTCATGCGTTGATTATTTGCTCACATGCTCATTCTTTCCGAAGTTTTGATGACTCTGGGGTTTTGTTTTGTCAAGATGCCGGGAAATGGGAAATACCCACCCTGGCATACAAATTTGATGAAAATGTCCTTGAATTTTGCTGAAATCAGACCTTGAAAGTCCTTAAAAAGTCCTTGAAATTTGAGAGCCTAAAGGTGTACGAACCCTGACATTTAACTCTTAACCATAGCACGACACAAGGTGTTATATTGACGTACGTAACTGGCGTTTGCGTGTGGTTGCGAGATTGGTGAAGATTCTGATAAGGGATGCGTGATGTCATGTGGGTGGTTCATTGTCTGATTTTGTTCAATGAACTGTTCTTCCTGTTGTCCATTCTTCTCAGAATGTGGCATTTCTAGGGATTTGCTGAATGATCGTTGCCATTGTTGGTGTGGTGGAGCCGTGATAGTCTGGTGGATATCATGGGTGAGGCGGTCTAGGAAAACCCATCGGATGTCGCGTTTGTAAGTGTTACTGGTCTTGGTAAACACAGGCAATCTGACAGCCCTTGTTGATCATTCAGCGACTTCTGACGGGTTTCCCTAGATCGCCACAGATGTCTGCTTAGCTAGCAGGACCTGCCAAGTGTCAGGTCGTGGGTTCAAATCCCAGGTCATATGGTTAATCATCCCTGGATCTTTAGTCCGTTACATGGGACAGGGAAGCCGTGGTGCCTTGTAGCTTGTGCCTTGACAAGGGCAAGAAGACCCCATCCAAGTGAGGAACATGAGTAGCTTGAGATGGCCTCTTCTGTACTTACCAGGGCCAATAATGCTATGGCTTCGACCCTGATGGAAAAATCTGATAAATACATAAAACACACACAAGAGACAGTATGCCGTGGTGCCTTGTACCTTGTTCCTTCGCAAGGGCAAGTAAAAGACCCCATCCAAGTGAGGAACATGAGTAGCTTGAGATGGCCTCTTCCATACTTTCCCACCAGGGCCAATAATGCTTTGGCTTTGGCCCTGATGGAAAAATCAAATACAAATAAAAATTGCTGGTGTGCTGTTAAAAAATGCAACACTGACTGTATAGCCGTTTTTACACTACGCAGAATTTTGGCCCGGATGAACCGTGCCGTGCTCGACCCGGGCCAGGCCCGCCTCAGAAAGAGCATTTTACCGCATTTACACTGCACCATGAAAACCGCGCCAATATCTGAATCGCAGGCTCTCCTTTCGGTGGAGGTACGAAATCTCCGTCATTATCTCCCTGCTTTTTGAAAAAAGTCGGGGAGATATTGTTTTACCCTCCGCCGTCAGTCCGGCTGTCCATCCGGCTGTCTAGCCGGCTGTCCGTCCGTCCGTCCGTCCGAAAGTGATATCTCCTCCTAGACCGTTCAACGGAGGAGCTTGAAACTTTGGTATATATTAGGTACTCATCCACTATTGTGCACAACACTCTTGGAATTTCGATCCAACTCCCTGTCTTTCCACCAGGGGGCGATATGTGAAAAACACATTTATGGTCATTACTCCTAAAGTAATTGTGATAAAGTGATGAAATTTGGTGTGAAGGTTTATCTGTGACAGCTTCATAATATATCGTACGGGTTTTGACCTTGACCTACTTTCAAGGTCACAGGGGTCAAACTTTAATAAAAACTAGGAGCCGTCCGAAAGTGATATCTCCTCCTGGACCGTTCAGTGGAGGAGATTGAAACTATGGTATATATTAGGTACTCATCCACTGATGTGCACAACACTCTTAGAATTTCAATCCAACTCCCTGTCTTTCCAGCAGGGGGCGATCCGTGACAAATACATTTATGGCCATTACTCCTTAAGTAATTGTGATAAAGTGACAAAATTTTGTGTGAAGGTTCATCTGTAACATCTTCACAATATATCGGACAGGTTTTGACGTTGACCTACTTTCAAGGTCACAAGGGGGCGAACATTCCTTAAAACCACAAGAAACATGTGAAAAACACATCTATGGGCATTATTTGTAAACTATTTGTGATGACATGACAAAATTGTTAGTGGTGGTGTATCTGAAATTTGGAATGTTCAGGTACCGTACTTGACTGCTAATGTGCCCAACCCCCAGTGTATTTCGATCAAACTCAGCCTCTTCCCACCAGGGGTCAATATATGAAAGACACAGGAAAAATAACCATGTCACCATTACTTCATGTTGAAAGCGGGGAGATATGCGATGGGCTCCCATCGACATTGCTCTAGTTTTCAATGTGGCTGCGCCCATGATCATTCGCAGCAATGACGTATTGAGTTCAAGGCCGATAAATGAGCATGCACATTCACTAAAGGCGAGTCATTCAAGTGGGCCGAGCCCAGTAGCGTGTTTACACTGTGCAGTTTTCCAGCGGAACCGTGCTCGACCCGGGTCGAACCCACCTCCTGTTGGGGGGTTCGGCCCGGATGAAAGTAGCACCGTGCCGAGCCCAGTTGTGCCGTGCCAACCCATTTACACTATCACCTTTTTTGCCGCGCCGTGTTCGACCCGGGTCGAGCACGGTTGAAAACACGGTAGTATAAAAGGGGCCTATGACTAACTGGAGGCCCACTCCCCAGTCACACGTGACAGAATTTATAATGTTGTTAGGTTGGCTCATCTCAGCAATTCTCAAAGTCAATTGCATGTCATATTACGTCTCGGAGAAATCTGATAAACAAGTTGCATGTTGGATCGGAAGGGAGAGTTTGGAAACTTTCATTATCCTAAGTCTCGTGGTCATGAATTGAATAAGGCCTTTATTCCATCCTGTTGGTCTTCACATGAGTCGCTTCTCACAAAACTTAGTTTCCTGAAACTTTTTAATAAAATCATCTGAAGTTACATTGATTGTGTTAATTCTGTTATGGATCAGAAATTCGAATATCATCCATCTGACCTTGTCCTAGAAAATGCAATTCGCAACCAAATCAAGTGAAATTGGTCACAGATTTCATGACGTGCAATAATTATCTGAAATTCTGAAATTAGTTTTATGAGAGTGCACGCAATACTGTAAACCAAACATAATGTTCCTGGAAAAGTAGTTCTAATGTCATAGAGGGGGGAACTGTTGAACAGTGCAAGCTTTTTATGCCCCCGCTCAACGAAGTTGAGATGGGGGCATTATGTTCTCAGTTGGTTTCCGCGTCCGCCGCCGCCGCCGCATCCTATTCCGGACTATAACTCAAGAACAGGTTGTTGGATTGATCTCATATTTCTGTGGTGTAACCGGGTGGATCAGAAGAGGTGCCCTATCGATTTTGGTTGCGATCCAATATTCAATATGGCCGCCAGGAGGATATCTTGGAGTTTGCATTCCGGACCTTAACTCAAGAACGGGTTGCCCGATTTATCTCATATTTGCATGATGTAATGGGGTGGATCAGGGGAGGTTCCCTATCGATTTTGGTTGCGACCCGATATTCAATATGGCCGCCAGGAAGACATCTTGGATTTTGCATTCCGGACCATAACTCAAGAACGGATTGCCCGATTTATCTCATATTTGTGTGATGTAATGGGGTGGATCGGGGGAGGTTCCCTTTCGATTTTGGTTGCGACCCGGTATTCAATATGGCCGCCAGGAAGACATCTTGGTTTTAGCATTCCGGACCATAACTCAAGAATGGAATGCCCGATTGATCTCATATTTGCATGGTGTAATGGGGTCCATCGGGGGAGGTTCCCTATCGATTTTGGTTGCGACCTGATATTCAATATGGCCGCCAGGAAGACATGTTGGTTTTAGCATTCCGTACCGTAACTCAAGAACGGGTTGCCTGATTTATTCCATATTTGTATGGTGTAATGGGCTGGATCGGGGGAGGTTCCCTATCGATTTTAGTTGTGACCCAATATTCAATATGGCTGCCAGGAAGACATCTTTGTTTTTGCATTCCGGATCGTGACTCAAGAACAGGTGACCCGATATTCAGCGTGATGCACCAGAGCGGGGGCATACTTGCAATCGCCCCGATTGCGTTACATCTAGTTACTGTCTCGCCATTTTATGCCTCACCCGCATTCTTGCCAGTTCGATGGCCAACATTTGCACGACTTCACAAAACCAGCCCTATCGCCCAAAAAATGTGATGATCACCCCTCATGCCAGTCACAAGTGCAATGTATGCTAGGCTTTAAAAACACCTGCCTCTCCTTTTACAAGGCAAGAAGGATGATATTTTGCCTCTGTCTGAAATCGACATGAGCATTGTTTACCCTATTTAAAGTAGGCCTAATCGTTGGCCCTCCTGTCCCTTCCCACGCATTTTCTCCAGGATGGAAAAACAGTCCAGAAGATTTACAGCAACAGAGCAAATTACAAAAAGCCAAATCAGTGCGTGGAAATTTATGAGGCAATGTGCGGAGGCTTCGAGATTAATCACTGACCATATGTATGGGACACAGAATCCGGCTCGGAATTGATCCATTCCTGCATGGTAATCTGACTGTAGTACTATAACGCTGTTGTGGGCACTCATGCTGAAGAATTGAGAATTAGAGTCAGTATAACCATACTGAGTCCTGTAATACATTTCATATGGCTCCTTGCATGCCTGTTCGGGTCAACCAAGGGTGGATTGGTCATTCATATTGAGTTACGGAGAATAGATTGGCAATGAATGGCAAATACAGTTGTACTTAGAGGGTCAAATAAGTTCGCCATTGTCATTACTTACCGCTGTACAACTTGCTGTCGTAGGATTATCTAAAAATTTGCCATCTCCATGGATTGGTCACCTCTTAAGCCTAGCGTAGATCGCACTTGCAACTGGAAGCAACTGATCTGATCACTTAGCACCACTCTGCATCTCAGTGCCGAACTACACTTTCCAGGTTCGCGGAGTGATCGTGCTCAACGTTCCTTGCTTCTAGCTGCAAGCCAAAGCGCCAACCACTACGCCGTAAAGTCATCCATGGCCACCGGATTAAGCCATACCATATGTGACCTGGCACAGCAAAATGAGTCAGAATGCGCACAGAAGAAGCCCCAACATGTCCAAGGTGACACCAATGGTTTGTTGATTTCAGGATTGTCTGCCCATTATGAAATTTGACTTTGTCAATTTCTGTAGTTGTCTGGTGTCATCTTCGGTCTTCTTCTGTGCACATTCCAACTCATTCTGTTGTGCCGGGTCACATATAGTAGCTGCAAGGGGTTCAATGATCACATCACGACTTACAATGTCTTTATTTTGTAACACCTTTACTTGTGGATATAACCGCCCGAAGCAGAATATCAAGGTTCCATTGAATGTCTTCTCTGCCTCATTGAAATTCACAACGCACGGTTTAATAAGCTCCAGCTTATCAGTAGCTTGATTGTATCGTTCCAATCCTGGTGGTCTGTATGAGTGAAACTATGGACTGAAGCTGTCAGTATACGTGGATTTCCTGTGGCAGCCAGTGGTTTGTCATACATAATGTAGATTGTATCGTAAGCGCCGGTCACCCATCCTGAAGTACTGACCGCACTCAGAGTTGCTTACCTTCTAGCTCTGAGGCCAATGTGCCAGCCAGTAGGCCATCTTTCTTATTATAATTGACGGCAGCCATGTTGGATATTTTATCAACCTGAGTTGAGCTGTTACCTGCAATACCTTGCCATGTAAAGACTATACACAGTTACGGCGGACCTGACTTTGTGCCCGATCTCCTCCTTAGTTAGGCGAGCATTTTTTTATTAGTTGGCTCTCGAGCTTTTTAGTGCCATTTTTCAAATCGGAGGATGGAAAAAAGAAAAAGAAAAAATTTTTTTTCTTCAAGTTCTCACAGCTTCTGTTCTGGGATTGAAAGCAGGAGGATAGAAAAAAATAATTTTTTTTCCAAAATAAAGAAAGTCTTGCTCATGTTTTTCACAAATACCTACCTGACAACTACTACCTATTTCAACTCAACCAGGCCTTAAATTACAATAGGAAGAGAGTGCCCTTACGATATTTTAGTTTTAAATGAAGTGATTATTTGTATGAAAAAGAGATAAAATCAGTAGTGTGGTGACCTGTGCTGCCATCTACAAGAGGTGTAATAAACCAGACGTGATGCTGCTGCCTAGAAAGTCAAAACTGCTCCTCATGGATTTGACGATAAATGATTGACAGATGGATTCCTGGCCATGAAACTACCCCTCTCTGTACACACTCATCAATAAAGCAACAGACCCTCTACCACAGGATATTCAAGGTCGAACACACTCCCTCAAAATGTGTCCGCCACGGGTCAATATGCTAGTAAAGAAATCCTCGATGGCCGGTGGGTTAAGCCGTGCGGTATAACTGGGGGTACAGTGCGTCACTGTCCCCCTCAGACAAAGATAACTAGTCTTTGAGTATCGTAGTGCAACACTGCGTCTCGGTACCGAACTGTTTCCAAGACTCTTAAAGGAAGTTCACCAGATCATACACGCTGGTCACCCATCCAAGTACTTAGCCTACTGCACTCAATTTGGATGCCAACGTGCCAACCACTAGGTCATAAAGGAAATCCTCCATGGCCGGTTGGTTAGGCCATGCCATATACATGTAACTGTGACTTCAATAACCACTTCCCCCTTCGGACAAGGATGACTCGTCCTCGAGTCACTTAGCACCACCCTGCGTCTCAGTACCGAATTAATTCCAAGTCTCTTTAGGGAGGTCGCCAGATGTATCACGTGTGGCGGTCTAGGAAAACCCGTTGGATGTCGCTGAATGATCAACAAGGGCTGTCTGATTGCCTGTGCATTGATCTGCTACTGTTTACCTAGCACATATCAGTTACTGAAATGTGGGGCTTCACCAAGGTCATTAACACTTTCCTCAAACGTGACATCCGACGGGTTTTCCTAGTCCGCCTCACATATGCGCAGTCACCCATCCAATTACTGACCACGCTCAACGTTGCTTAACTTAGAGCTCAGAAGCCGACAAACGAACCACTAGGCGCTAAAGGAAATCCTCCATGGCTGTGGTTATGCCGTGCCATAGCCTATGCCTACTTGGGGTTCAACCCTTGTTCGTTCATCCCAGTTGAGGTGACCGTACTAACTGTAAAATTTCCCCTTTCTTTTTAGGGCAAGGTGCGGTTTGTAGAATCGTCAGAATTCAAGATCCATGTGAATGTGACTGCCCCGAGTGTGATGGACCTATCTTCCATTAAAGTGGACTTCAGCAACAACTTTGACAGTGCACTACTACAGATTGTAAGTAAATTATTCTTTTACATGTGTGTGCTAAAGAAATCCAAGATACAGAAAAGCACAAAATTGACACACAAAATGATAATAAGCAAGAAGTCAATCTCCAGAATTCACGAATTTTCGACCCCAACCTAGGTCAACACAAAGTAAAAGAAAATAAAAGGAAGTCAACTTCCAGATTTGTAGGAAAAAACCAGAATGGATAATGCAAATCACTGAGCAATGCTAACAATGCAAACTAGCAATGCAAACTGTGCTAAAGAACATTTAGAAAGAAGCTGTTTCCTACCAGATTTACAGGGTTCTGCCCAGGACTGAACAAGTGCCGGACAGAATGGGGGTCTGGGGGCCCTCCTGCAGAAAAATGTTAAATGCGAATTCCTGGCACCTGAGACTCGAAATAATGAGCTCATTTGGTGTCAAAATGACCCCGATCCACTCTATTGCAACTTAGGCAGCCCGCCGTTGTCGTTGGTCAGAACTGTGTCAGGAAGCCCCACCGGAAGCACATTTGGTGAATGGGAACAGAAAGGAAATTCAGAAGTGTGCATGAAGGCATCTCTCGTGGCACACTTCGTTAGTTCTGATGGTCGGAAAATACTCTTTTTAGGTTGAGTGCCGGTCGTCATTTCTGCGTCCTGGACGGGGGCGTCCGGTGCCAACCAGCAGCGGTAGAACCCTGGACTTATTAATCGCTGCATGTATGTTTCTCTGTCCTTTTGTTTCTTCAGTACCAAGTTATTCCAACTGAGTATGATGTCATTCCATATGTCATAGCAGCCATTTTGGGCGCCTGCATCATCGCGCTGATCGGGGCGATCGTGTTTGTGAGATGGTGGGATCAGAACAGACGGCCTTTCATCAAGACAGTTGACATGAGGAGTGAACATGGTAAGTTTGTGTCGGAGTAAATTTGAGTACTACATGTAGGTTCACCATTTTTAGCTAACCCTGGTGAGCTATTGTAGGGCTGCAACGTCCGTCATCTGTCGTCGTCCGTCGTCATAAATGTTTTTACCCTGCAATGGTGCCCTCACCAAAATGACACCAAGTCAGTACCAAAATGACACTGGCATGGGCTTAATGGTTTATGGAGTTGCACTGGAATGACACCAAACTGGTACTGGCACATAACACCAAAACAGTACCAAAATAACACTGGAAACACACTGGCATAGGGTGAGGGTGTGTAAGGTGTACCCTATATAAATGCAGCAAATTTCAGCTGAAATGGAATATAAATATGGCCGCGGGTCATCCATCTTGAAAAAAGTACTTGGCTCATATCTCATGGACAAAACTGCAAAGAATGTTGTAAACCTGTTATGATGTTTCCCTGGAACATTCAACTTGTCACTTGCTATTTGTACATGTACTTTTGGTACATTCAGCCAGGTGAGCACATGGTCCATGGACCATTTCATTTAAAAACATCTGTGGTATGGTAGGCATCGTGTTTTCAAACTTAGGGCCAGAATAAAATGTAAATTTCAGTAAATTTTGAGCAGAATAAAGGGCATCTGTTTTGCATTGAACATGGATCTCTTTGCTCCAGGGAAGCCCAGGCCTATACAGATCGTTGGCCCACGTTCACTTTATAGTGCGGGTAGGTATTACTTGATGACGTCATCAGAATTCAAGCAGTGCCCCCGAGTGGTGATCTAAGAACTAATTTGAGAGGGTGGTTCTGGGTCACCACGATGTGCGGTGTCCATCGGAGCACTTTCAGGTTAGGATGATGAGGTCTTCAATAGATGATGATTCTCGAATCAGCAGATCTGTGCAACCACAACCTCGATCTGAAACCGAATGACGTGACGCAGTCCATGATTCGGCAATGGTCAACTCTGATGCAACGTCTTCAAAGTCACTGTCGTGGGGTTGTCTGCGTTACATCATTTAGTTTCAGACCGAGGTTGTGTTTGAGATTTTGGCAGAAGTGCGCAGATCTTTGTCGTTTACATCAATATGAGAATGGTCTATATGTGTTTGATGACTTGCCCATATATTGCCATAGCAGGGCTTTGGTCTCGCTCCTCTTCATACACTCACACGAAAGGCACCCGCTGAAGTAGAAACGGGCCGTATGTGAGTGGATGAAGAGAAGCGAAGTAAACACCCTTGCTATGGGGGAATAACTTGCCCAAAACAGCGGAAACCCTGATTTTGGTTTTTAGCTTACCACTTGATCTCTGCTGTCTCTGATGACATCCATGCTTTATGGTGCTGGTCATGATGATGTGCAGTGCCAACATGATATTGTCAAACTGGTGCTGAGTGCTATATATGGTTGCTTACTCTACATCTTTCTTCCCATATTTCTTCGCCAGCAGTTCATGATATTATGATAGGGTAAAAATTCAGCCGGAGGGATAGTTCTGTTTTGACTGATTGACCTTTACGACTTAGCTTTACTATGATTTCCACGTTGGCCCTTTATATGTCCCTTTTGTCAGCTAGCAGAGTTTTTGAATTGATTTAACTTCCACCTTTATGTTTTCAATGACTTTTGTCCCTTAGTAGAATTTAAACCGGCACACTATGCATCCATAGCCCCCCCTGGTGGCAGCATTGGAAACTAATGTCAGTAAGACTGGTGTCCTGTCCAACCCACACATAGCCAATGGTAGAAACTAGGCTAAACTGATACCACGTCGAAACATTTGCTGGCAAAAATGGCCGCCATCCTTTTCCTCCCTTGAGAAGTTCAACGCGCTGTGATAATGTCATCCCCAACCCTTCATCAAGTAAGGTAACATACTTCAACTCATTCTTTTGTGTGTAGCAACAGTCTCCATGCCTAACTTAGATCATTCAAATAGGTGGATTCGAACAGTCTTGTTGGGCAGGGCCCGGTTGCACAAAACTCACGATAGCGCCAACTTGGTGTTAGCGCTAACTTTATGTTAAATGACGTAAAAATCCATTGTCTTTTTCTGTCATCTAACATAAAGTTAACGCTAACACCAAGTCAGCGCTAACATGAGTTTTGTGCAACCCAGCCTATGATCGGTGTCTTCACTCATGATCATGATCAACCTCGCCACCAGGAACTAACCCTGTGTGTAAATGGTGTACATCGATCGTGTGTATAAAATTATGAACGAGGTCACCATATGAGATGCACTTACGGCGGCGTATTAAACAAAACCAGGTTACGGAAACATAGAGTGCCGCTTTAAAAGCCAGATTGATTGTTTTAGTGAATTAATATAATTTCTACCCACAAAATGAAGCCTACCCTTATTTGCTGATTGCCTGGTGTTGGATGTACTACACACATCATTTTCAGTGGAATACATGTATCTATAGGTTGAGGCATGGCACAGTTTCACGTGAGAGTTTTCTCATGCGAGTTGGCTATCAATGGGCAATTCACAATGTTGTTTCCTTCAGTGGCCTGTACACGTGCAATATTATTGCACAATATGAGGATCAAAATGGGCAATATTATTGCCAATCTTTCTTCCACCCATCATGCCAGAAGCACATGCCCTTATTTTGGGCCCCATATTGTGCATTGATCGTGTATGGGCCACTTTACGTGAACTCTATGGAACTGGAGCTTTACAGAATATTCTCAGACCTGAATGACACAAACGTCTACTTATAAGTTATAAACCTATCCAACAAAGACGGCGGTCTAATCTCGCCATATGATGTCAGAACCTCAATACCATTCAATGGCCGCTGGCATGCAAAGCTGGTTAAGCGGGCCATCGGCACAAAAAATTAAGAAAAAATAATAATTGTCTGAGAGGATTCATTTGGTAGTGTTGATATCATGCTTGGACAATGAATGACATCATGTAGGGGAACTAGTAGGCTACCATCTTTGTTGGAAAGGTCTGTAATTTATTCTTCTGGTTCATTTCTTGGGCCGTATGCACCAAACGAAGATTATCTTGAACTCAAGTTGAACTCAGGTTGAGCCACAACTTTTCAATTGTTCAGGTTTGCCAGGGTATGATGTGACAACGGAAAAGTTGTGGCTCAACTTGAGTTCAAGATAATCTTCGTTTGGTGGATACGGCCCTTAGAGTGCCAAACTGTGGAAGATGACTCATGTAGAGCAGTGCGCTCAACCATCTGTTGTGGGACTTCTATGATTTCATTGCTTTTGGTGAACAAGTTTTGTGGGTTTATGTTTTCTTCTGGGTTCACTGTGGCTTTTGTTGGGAAAAGAGTGTTATGGTGAAATTTTGTTTTGTCTGATCTTATCCCCTCACTCACCTCTGATTTGATTTGGGGGGATCGCCTTGGCGTTAATGATGAACGTCACCATGTTCCTGCATTGTTCTGTTGATTTCATTGGGGGGGGGGAAACTATGTCAAATCAAAGTTGTTGATCTCCAACATCCAATATCCTGCATGCTCTAGTTTTCAACCCAACTTATTTCTACCAAAGTGTTCTATTTCATTTCAAAGTTACCCGCCCGCTCCTGAACCCCGTCAATCCTCGGGCTGTGGTTTATGTGCATGATAACTTCACCTATTCAAAAGGTAATATAAGCTTTGAATTTATTTGCATAAAACCAATCTCGCTTCTTTTAGTTGCATGTTGTAGATTTCTGTCTAATTTGCTTTAGTTTGTAGTGGTGTGAATTTTACTTTCTTCCTAGCATTCCTTATTTATGGGCGGTTATATTACCGCAAATAAAGATGTTACAAAATAAAGATGCCTTGTTGTCATATTCTCTAGTCATTGTGATGATCTCTAGTCGTAGCTAAGAAAGACGTGAGGTGGCACTGCAGTCTTCCACATGAAGAATGACGAAAACACCTGAATTGTTACGAATGATACAGCGCCACCTTACGTCTGCCTAAGCTATGACTCGAGATTGGTAAAACGACTAGAGAATATAACTACGTCTTTACTTGCGGTTATAACCACCCATACTTATAACCACCCATACTTATAACCACCTATACTCATAACCACCCATACTTATATCTATGATTTCTGAGCTTATCTCAATTGCTGCCTGATCTAACTTTTCAGATGTAACTTTTCAGATGTCTAATGATGCGATGTAAATGAATTTAACGTTTGCAAAATATACTGTAAACCATGAAATTTTCACATGCGTTTTATTTTTGAGAATGTAGTGTCAAACATGAATCTAATGTCAATCCCATGGCCCTTGAAGGGGCACAGTGTTCATTCCCTACCCTGCGCTAAACATACCCGTGTTAAGGGAGACCTCTATTGACAATGTTGTTGAACTACCGCTTATGACCCTCGCCCCATGTAGAGTAACTCTCATTCCTAGGGTATCCACATATGCATTGTATTGTAATCATACATCTCCAACACTGGGGTGAAAGACAGAACTAGGTATTGGAAGGACATCCGTGGAAGATACGTGAGGGCGGTACGTGTTTGATGCTATGGTACGCGGTGCGGAAGGCAGGTCAATTGTGCAGAGTACTGTACTTCGCAGAACAAGAAAGAAGACATTTTAAGGCCTACCAACCTTGGATCTGCACTTGATGGCCTACCAACCTTGGATCTGCACTTGAGGGCCTACCAACCTTGGATCTGCACTTGAGGGCCTACCAACTTTGGCTTTGCACTTGAGGGCCTACCAACTTTGGCTCTGCACTTGAGGGCCTACCAACTTTGTCTCTGCACTTGAGGGCCTACCAACCTTGGATCTGCACTTGAGGGCCTACCAACCTAGGATCTGCACTTGAGGGCCTACCAACTTTGGCTCTGCACTTGAGGGCCTACCAACCTTGGATCTGCACTCGAGGTTATGTTGCCTTCCAATCTTTAAAAAAAACTCAACCAAATTTTAACTCATTAGGATTTTCTTCATTCACAGCAAACAGGGGCCCAGCACCAATATTTCACTTGGCGTCCCCTGACGGCCGTGTCCCCTGTTTTATACAGACCCGTACAATCTCTGCTGGTATGTTGAAATTTGAATTTTTAAAAGTCCTAGATAGGCCATGGTTCCTTTTGGAGGTGGTTAAATCCAGTTTCATGGCTCAGATTTTTTCTTCACAAATTTTTCAAACACTCCAGGCCACTAGCGCCTCCTTGGTTCTGATTATCAAAAATGGTACCAAAAGTTTTAACTGCATGTTGCTCTTTGCACGGCTGAATGTTAGCATCCTTCTGATGTGGCTGAGCTTGGTCTGACATGCCTGAGCAGCCATCTTTTTTGTACACCAAAATTGAAGTTGTAAGGTCACAGAAACCTGTCTTTGCCTCTGGGATCTAGCTCCTCCAACATTATCATATCAAAAGCGTCAATGTCAGGACTTTGATTGGATGATATCAACAGCCTGCTGTGTGGTCAGCAATGCTGACCATCACCAACAGGCGGGAGAAGCTGGACCCTGGCAATGCCAGACCACTGTGACCTTACAACTGCAATTTTGGTGTAGTATTTGTCATGGTTTTCCTCCTAGGGCTGTAATCTAATAAAAACCATCTTTGAGAATTGGAATCAATACATGGCCCAGTGGGAGTTTAGGTCATAAGCACCATACATATATTTCTCACCTACTTTTCACATTAGGCTACTTGAATATTAGTAGATTTTAAAAAAGAATCACACAGCTATGAGCATCTCACCCCAACTTTTGATTGTTTTAATGGCAATTTGTTTTCAGATTTTGAGCTTAGTTTTGCAAGTTTTGGTACTTAAGTCTCTTAGATTGGTTTGAGGTGACCCCATAGCTGGTGATCCTTCCCACGGTTATGGTTTGCTGCAATTTGATGATAATGTAGCTAATATTGAGTTGAAATTGATGATAATGTAGCCAATATTGAGTTGAATTTGATGATAATGTTGCCAGTATTGAGTTGAAATTGATGGTAATGTAGACAATATTGAGTTGAAATTGATGATGATGATATTGCCGATTGAATATGATGATAATGTAGCCAATGCTGGGTTGAATTTAACAATAATGTAGCCAATATTGAGTGAATTTGATGATAATATGGCCAATATTGAGCTGAATTTGATGACAGTGTGGCCGATATTGAGTTGAAGAGTCATTAATTCCCTGTGTAAATGTATTTCATGGTTGTATGTGTTATTATGCTACCGGTTGTTGAAAACCTGTGGATGGCCGTCTTGTACAATCATCTCAAATTTTCGCGTTGACTTACATACAGATTATTGTGACGACTTGGATCCAGTTAGCATTGTATTGCTTAAAATTTTAACACCATGATTCTCCCTGCCTAACTGAACATGTTTGTCTTTCAGATTGTTGTGGAATTTACTGTTTATCCCGACAGGTCGGCGCTGCGAGTGGTGCGACCGAAGCGACGTCATTGACGTCGTTTTGTGTTGCGTTGCATCATGGAAAAATGAGCCGTACATTTTTCTACAGGAATAATGAGATAAAGACACTGCCATTATCGCCATCCTATCTCTTCATTTTAAAGAAAAAAGCAACGAAATTGCAGAAATTTTCATGACGTAAATTTAAATGACGTAAATTTTAATGTCAGGCGACAAAAAAATAAGGTTGATTTCACGCCAGAAGTTAATAGAAATCACATTAGAAAAAAGAAACTTCGGTCGCATCGTTTGCAGCGCCACGTCGTGACGTTAGTTCCTCCGGTTCCCCATTTCTGACATGATGTACAGAGATAAACAGGGACAAAGACTGCCATCATGTCCCTTAAATTCCGTTGGTAACCCTTCCTTAATGCACTCTCTTGCGCCCATTACAGGTGTAGAAAACTATTCAGGCCCCCACGGTGACGGCACGATTGTGTGCCGCAAAACTCAAAGTGACAACGAGGAAGAAAACAAGATACAACCAAATCTTGTGCTTGACCTTGACCTAGAGGTGACCATGACCTTTAACCTCTGATGTTAAAAACTTTGAGTAGAGTTGATTTCAAGAAAAGTTGGCCGGTTTCACCTGTGCATGGTGTTGTAGTATATGTACATAGAATCTGGTCAACTTGACTTGAAGTTGACTTATAGGAGCATGCATTTTATGGCTCTGATTTCTAAAGAATCAATGGTCTTATTACAGCACTGTTTTAGTTCTTTTGCAGGCTAACTGTGCATGTGACCGTGTATGACCTTGACCTCCATGTGACCTTGACCTCCATGTGGCCGTGACCTTTGTATCTGGGTCTGTCCTGTCCATCCCAACTGGGTGTCATCGCCATCTAGCTCTGTGTACTGTTGTCCTTANCCGGTTCCCCATTTCTGACATGATGTACAGAGATAAACAGGGACAAAGACTGCCATCATGTCCCTTAAATTCCGTTGGTAACCCTTCCTTAATGCACTCTCTTGCGCCCATTACAGGTGTAGAAAACTATTCAGGCCCCCACGGTGATGGCACGATTGTGTGCCGCAAAACTCAAAGTGACAACGAGGAAGAAAACAAGATACAACCAAATCTTGTGCTTGACCTTGACCTAGAGGTGACCATGACCTTTAACCTCTGATGTTAAAAACTTTGAGTAGAGTTGATTTCAAGAAAAGTTGGCCGGTTTCACCTGTGCATGGTGTTGTAGTATATGTACATAGAATCTGGTCAACTTGACTTGAAGTTGACTTATAGGAGCATGCATTTTATGGCTCTGATTTCTAAAGAATCAATGGTCTTATTACAGCACTGTTTTAGTTCTTTTGCAGGCTAACTGTGCATGTGACCGTGTATGACCTTGACCTCCATGTGACCTTGACCTCCATGTGGCCGTGACCTTTGTATCTGGGTCTGTCCTGTCCATCCCAACTGGGTGTCATCGCCATCTAGCTCTGTGTACTGTTGTCCTTACCCACAGCCTTGGCCATCAACTTGAATCGGGGCAGGCTTAGGTCTGTTGCAGCCATTATGTGTTTGTGATGTTTTTGGTGTGGCTTTCTCCCTAAACTATCGTCGTAATCACAAAATTGAACAAAAATTGAAGATGGAATTTTTAGATGATATTTCAAGAATAGAAATACAAGTGGGGACCAGGGTTACCACTGTTGACGTTACCATGGTTACTGGGGTCACTGCCCGATTGAATTTGACACATTACTTACTCAGCCCCAACTGTCTGTGGTGTTTGTCAGTTATGACCTGCAAGACTGTAACCAGTAGTTAAATGACTGGCCACAGTTAAGCCAAGTGCACATTTGCGACAAAACTCAATGCAGTAGGGGTGTTTTTTAAAATCGACTGACCCGGTTGAATGACGAGTCGATAGCGTTGGGACAGTTGATTTTAAAAAACACCCCTACTGCATTGAGTTTTGCCGCAAATGTGCGCTTGGCCTTAGAATTAGAAAATAAAACATTTGGCTGTAACGTTTGTCATTGCCTCAATAATTTGGACTGTCACACCAACCTTGGAAATGTTGCGTGATACAGAAAGATCGTTTTGTGGAAGCCCTACTGAGGTATATCTGAGAACAACCTGTCAGAGTTGAGGGTGTTGCTTTCATCCAAGAATCTCATACCCAGAGATTACAGTACGCCGCACAATTGAAGCGATGTGTCCCACCTGTGTACCACATGCAGCATCATGTGCGTACCGTCTTCGTATCTTTCGTGGACATCGCACGCCGTTGTGGAATTAGGCACGCAGTGAAGACGTAACGTCATTTGCCTGTGGTGCACGGACGTCACGCACAAGAGACGCGTGACGTATCCGTACTATATG
>NMRB01000797.1:36382-47440 GCA_002633025.1 Notospermus geniculatus | reverse complement strand
ATGACCATGTTAATCACAAAGACAGCTCGTGTGAAGATTTTCATTTTAACGGTATTGCCGTTCTTCAGCTTATTTCCAGTGTCCACAACCTGTGCTACGGCTATGTTATCATACCAGGGACACCAAATGTGAAGCTAACGTTTTGCCAAAAATTTCACCTCCTTTTAAATTCGCACAAACACAGGAACACTCACATTCCTAGAAAATAATATATGGCATGAAATCCTGGAGCAAATATCCCATTCTTGCTATCGAAGTGAACTTCTGATTAGCAACAGATCAGGGGCCATATTCGCGAAGCCTTTGCAACTTTGTGTGCACGCGAATCTATTGTTTGGCTGCACATTCCCTATTGTTCACTGACTGCCTTACAGTAGATTTGCGTGGATGCAAAGGCTTCATAAACATGACCCCAGAATTTGTATGACATATCTTGACTTCATTGTCTTTAAAGAAATGCTTCATCTAAATTCAAATTGGGGTCATCATTGGTATGGTGATAACAAAGAGTCACTATTCATATGTAATCTTTATAAAATAGCTGAAGAAGTGGCTAAAAACAAAAAAAAAACATAAAAAGCAAGATGTTTCTAAAGTCAGCAGCACACCAGGTGATATCACAAGCGATCTAATCACCACCAATCTTCTCGCCAGCCACCGTAGACTACTCTCCATTCCAGTTCCGATTGGCGCGAGGTTTATCAACGATAGCTCCGCAACGGCTGGGCCGATTTTGATGAAACATACGTCAATCGACTTGTCTTTCTTGGCGGTACAGCCATCATCACTGTCATTTTCCCGAAAAACGTGACAGAAAAAAGTTCTTTCACAAATCACAGTTCGTGTTTACGGCCGAAATGGCAGCCATTTTGAAATGACGCAATGCATCGCGCACGTGTAAACTGCACCGAACAGCATAGCGAAATGAAATGGGTTTTGAGAAAGGGATCCGTTATGCAGGCCTTACGCGAAAAATGAAGATAGCAGAAAGATACCGGCAAGAAAGACAAGTTAATTGATGTATAGTATGTTGAATTTGACCCAGCCGTTGCGGAGATATCGGCTGAAAACCTCGCGCCACTGGGATTTGGAATGAACAGTAGGCTATAGCAGTTTTGGTATTGTTTGGTGGCGATTAAATTGCTTGTGATATCATCTGGTGAGCTTCTGGCCATACTCCAAATACATTCCTTCATGACATTTTATACATCATTCAACAAAAATGACAACACACCAACCTCATTATTTTTTATCACTACCCTAAGCCTGCCGCACACTGGAGCTATCTGCTGAGCAAAAAGTCATTCGAGACCGTTTGCTCAGCAGATACGTGAGCTATCTGCTGAGCAAACGGTCTTGAATGACTTTTTGCTCAGCAGATAGCTCCAGTGTGTGGCAGGCTTTACAGACCTTTCCAACAAAGATGGTGGTAAAAAAAAATATTGAGTTGAGAACCGAGCGCCAAATTCGGCATTATTGGTTCTATAGACAATATTGGGCGATTTTAATGTAATGCAGGAGGAAACCGGAGTGCCCGGAGAAAACCTGCGCTGTCAGAGAGAGTCGCCCTCTCTATCACATGAGACACGGACCCGACCGGGAATCGAACCCGCGACCTCAGAGGTGACAGGCGCCGATGTTTCCATTGCGCCACTCTGACAGCCCAAAAGATGGTGGTCACCATATTATGTCAGAAGCCTACAATTCAATGGCCGCTGGCACGCTCAGCTGGTCAAGCGGGCCGTGGGCACCAAAGGTTAGGTAAAATAATTGTCTGAGAGGATGCGTTTCGTAGTGTTATATGTCATGCTTGGACCATGAACGGCCAGAACATCATGTGGGAGATGCCACCATCTTTGCTGGAACAATGTCCATACACTAACACCACTTACATACACACCATAAACACCTTTGGGACCAATTTTTGCCGTTATAAAATGAGCAAACTTGATATGGTAACGGACTAGTTTATTTTGCGGCCAGGAATTGGTTCGTATAAGAAAATGACCCCTTTAGAATCTCCCGTTAGTTAGAAATCCTGCACACTGCTCCCCAACACTCCCCTGCAAGTTCAAATGAAAAATAACCCTTTGATGTGATTTTAGTGATAGGGAATGACCATTAACAGATTCGACCACAAGGGTTGCAGATTTCTTACACTTTGAGAAGTCAATTTCAGATCAGGACGTACACCAAAATCACAGTTGTGCAGTCACAGATCTGGCCTTGCCAGGGTCCAGCTTCTCCTGTTGGTGATGGTCGGCATTGCTGACCACGCAGGAGGTTGTTGATATCTTCATATCAAAGTTCTGACACTGAAACGGGCATACACCAAAATCACATTTGTAAGGTCAGAGGTCTGGCATTGCTGGGGTCCAGCTTCTCCTGTTTGTAATGGTCGGCATTACTGACCACACAGCAGGCTGTTGATATCTTCGAATCAAAGTCCTGACACTGATGCTTTTGATATGATAATGTTGGAGGAGCTAGATCCCAGCAAACCCAGGTCTCTGTGACCTTACAATGTGATTTTGGAAGCTGTGCAAAGTTCCCTGTGACCCCCCCCCCCCCTCAACTAATTTGCCGCTTGAAGGAATCNCGTCTCACGTCAAGATGTCATGGAATGAGTACGGGACGTCGTGACGCTGTAGTACCCGTCAGGTGCTGCGCTCTTTTGGAGTGATATAGTCTATTGGCAGCTTGAAGGCATCTCTGTTGGTAGGGGCTAGGGGTCACTATCCCATCGCAGAAATGGAGTGCGTGTACATGTATTTTGCAATGACTCTGAGAGCAACTAAATGTGTGATCTCTGTAACCTTATGGTCATTAGGCATAGACTTGTGATGGTTATGATTGTATGAGTTGAACTTACCTAGAGAAATGCATCTTGAGATTAAATAATTTGGTTTGAATGAATGTCCTGCTTTGTCCGTGGTGTAGATTTTGTTTAGTGTTTGTCAGTTCAAATTTTGCTTCAAAGTTGTTGGTGAAGGGAAAACAGGTTAAAAAATTTGAAGAAAATATTTAGTTTTAGACCAAAACTTAACTCATTCTGCCATCAAACATGTGAGAATTTACAAAAAAAACCAAATTGCTTGAAAGAAAGATAGAAAAATATGGTTTTGATTCCATGAAAGTTGGAAAGGATTTTATTTTGTTTTGACTCCGAGCTTTTGTTGTGTTGCTGCAGTGTCTATGATTCCAACAGTACTGGTGTCATCCTCAACAGGGCTTTGGTCTCGCTCCTCTTCATACACACAAATTTGTGTATGCATGAAGAGGAGCAAGACCAAAGCTCTGCTGTTGGAGAATGAATGGTATTGACTGTTGAACCTTCCAAATAGGCGGAATCTTCAGTCAGCACAATTACATGTATGTGTTGAAATTTTAATATTCTTACAAAACTAGACTTAAGATGACCTATAGACAATTCTCGAATTCGCAGATCTGTGCACTTCTGCTGAAATCTCAACCAGAACCTCGATCTGAAACCGGCTGATGGACGCCATCCATGATTCAGCAATGGTTGAGTATGATGCAACGTCTTCGACGTCACTGTTGTGGGTTGTCTGCGTTACGTCATTCAGTTTCAGACCGAGGTTCTGGTTGAGATCTTGGCAGAAGTGCGCAGATCTTTGTCGTTTATGTCAATTTGAGAACGGTCCATTCAGCTTTAGTTATTGTTGAAAAAAGCACACTTTTAGTTAGAGTTATGCTTTAGCTTTAGAGAGCTGGTAATCTCATGTAATGCATACATCATGAAGGTGACGAACAAGAATAGCAGGTTTTTCTGCTCCAACACCTTTCTTACTCAAACTGCAGTTTTAACAACACCACCCTTCTCCATACCGGTAATCAAAAACACACTTCTCTAAAATCAAACACTCAGTACACCATTTTCCTCCAATACATATGTATGTGTCAGTGTTTAGCTATCTGATGTGTTCTCCATATCTGCTTTTTCATTTATTTTCTTTCTAAATGTCTATTCCATGGATTTATGGAAAACCAATCTAGTGTTGGCAAATATGCTTTGTGAAGTTCCAATATGAATATGATTTAAGCTTAGAATAATGCATAACCTTGGTGGTATTCCCATAATGCTCATTTAGCTCCCAGTTAAACCTGCAACTAAGGCAGTTTGAAGTTCATGACCTTTCATAGTACTGGCTTTCTGCAGTTTAATAGACTCTATCACCCCAAAAGAGTGCAGCACCTGACCGGGTCAGCGTCATGACGTCCTGCACCTCACTTCCGAATGCCATGATGTGACCCGAAAAAAGTCCAGTTGTTTCAGCGATGACGTCGTGAAACAACTTTTTTTTCTTCACACGTAAGACATCATGAAATGACGTGTGCGACGTCATGACGCTACCCCGTCAGATGCTGCACCCTTTTGGAGTGATATCGTCCATTGAAGTAGGTATAGAGGCTTTGCATATGACGTCACAAGCTGCCATGCTAGAGTACACATGCTGCAGAGGTGCAGCGAAATGAGCGGTGCATGCCCCAATGACGTTACATCAAACAATGGCATGCTGCACTTCATGCAAGTCACGTCACGGTCGGCTCAGACCTCTGTTCCTTGTGTCCTCCAGAATGGGCGCCAGGATGACGTCATTGGAAAGCCTCTATAAAATTCATCTAATTACTTGGGAAAAGAAATGAAGTACCTTGGTGCCGCAGGTGAAATTTAAGCTAAAGGGCCTGTGGCAGAATGAGCTAGACAACTGAAACTGATGGTAACGTTTTAAAGTACTGCTCCACTATTATACTTTATTACATTGTCTGAGAAAATTGCAAATAAAAAGAATTAGAATGCCAATCGAGCCTGTGAAAATTTGAATCAACTCCTATTTGTAGTTTTTGAATTACATGTATTTGGCAAAATGCATGTACAGTCGATGTACAGGACGTGTACAGAAAATTTAATTGTGGACCCAGCCCTATAGTTCTTCGCACGGCTACAGATGGCGCAGCCATTAAGTGACGTCGTTTTTGCGCCTCCAACAATGTGTGCCAATACAGAAATGACCGAAGAGTCAATGCATGCAGTAGTAGTGTGACCTCTCGCCGGGATTTTCGTACACACGGGTCTGGAAAAACACGGGTATTTTCAAAAAGTGTAACCTTAGCATGTAATTCTGCCCAACGTCAGAAGACATCAAATTGGGAAGAAAAAATGTGGATTCATGCTCTGTCGATGAAGATGAAGATGCAAAAATAATTGTTCATTTGTCACAATACAAACCAAGAACGTTATGTCTTACACAGGGAAAATGACGTACATCTGGCGGACGTATGGCGTATATACGGCATACGTCCGCCAGTCCTGGTTGCGTATATATACCGTATATAAAAGTAGCTAGATTCAATTTGTATGTACGTCGTCGTATAGACGCAGGATATATGGCGCATGCCGTACGTATGCCATACGTACGGCATATACTCGGCGGATATATTTTTCCGTACGTAAGCCATACGTACACCGGACGTCCAGAGGATGATCCATTGTACTATACGGCGGATATAAAAGTAGCTGTACGTCCGCCGTATGTACGTCATTTTGCCTGTGTACAGTGGACATAAGAGTGGGATTGAAATCTAATACAACGTGGAAGGTTAATGCCCGTTCCACGAGTGGTTCGCCACTCACAAGAGAACGGGTTGCATGTTTAGGGTTCATGCTTAAAACGTCCCCTCCACCATTTTTTAATCTTTTAATCAATTCGATTTCAGTTTTGATATCGGATACAGGATCATGCATCTTGACTACCAAGGGTTGTGACATCGCTCCGCCCTCCGACTACGCTCGTCTCATCTCATGTCCAGAAGCCCTTTTTATAATTCCTTATGGCAGGTTATTGAAGACCTAATACTAATACTACCCCTACCCATATGAGCAGAAACTGAAAAATCAGTGTCGACAGAAAAACGCGTCACTCCAGTAAAAAATGGTCAAACAAGGCACATTTATATGTCTGTGGAGCATATGGATGCATCTAGATGANCGTGGCCACCAGGTGGCAGAAACTCAAAACACAAAAAGTGCAATAACTCCTGAACTAATGAGTGGATCACCCCCAAATTTTTATCATAGGTGAATCTGCTGAGGGTACATTACATATATAAAGGAGTTTTGGTTTGACCTACTTTTCAAGGTCACAGAGGTCAAAGTTCAAAATTTTGCCTGTTGGTGGCACGTTTCGCAAGTGCTTGGGCTATTGACCTGAAACTTGGTACGTATACACCCCTATGCCAGATGACCTATGACACCAAGATTCAGTCCGATTCGATTCTTGGCTTGGCCACCAGGTGGCCAAAACCAAAGCTCAAAGCCTAGTAACTCCTGAACTGTTAACTGGATTGTCTCCAATTGTTTGTCAGAGGTGTATCTAATGAGGATACATGACATTATGAAAAGAGTTTTTGATTTGATCTACTTTTTACAGTCACAGAGTTCATGTTCCAAATATAGCCATTTTAGTGGCATGTTTCATGGCTATATGGCCCTATTCTAACATGGTGTGATCATCTATGTGTACTGTAGAGCAAATTATTGTCCAATTGGAATGCAATTAGTGGTTACCAGGCAGCCGTCTTGGAAAATCGACGTCATAAATTCTCAAGCTAGAATGTTTTGACCTTGAAATTTTGACCGTAAATCATGACCCTGGAACTCACGGCCTGGAGCATTTCGATTTTACGTTTGTCATTTGTTCTTCTGGTACGTTCACACAGGTGAGCACATGGTCCATGGACCATTTCATTGGAAGCTAGCGGTACTGGCTTGCACCTTTCGGGAAGCTGGCAGTACTGGCCTACACCTTTCGCAAAGCTGGCAGTACTGGCCTACACCTTTCGCGATGCTGGCAGTACTGGCCTACACCTTTCGCAAAGCTGGCAGTACTGGCCTACACCTTTCGCGATGCTGGCAGTACTGGCGTACACCTTTCGGGAAGCTGGCGGTATTGGCCTACACCTTTCGGGAAGCACGCCTTTCAGTGTTCAGAAAGCTGGCGGTAATCATCTCTAATTTTGTGTTTCAGGCGAATGAAGCTTAATGGCAGGAAAGAAGGTGACCCATACTTCCCACTAGATGGCGACTTCTCCGAAACAGACACTAACGGAGAGCATGAAGAGGACCCATTTGATGAAGATGACCTCGATCAGGTGTTATCACGAGCCCGACCTTCGACTGAAGTGACGATGAAACGCATCACGGGGGAATTTGAACCTCTAGAAGCATTGGAGGAACTGTCAAGTGGGTCAGGGGATGATGCCGAGTTTCCGCCGCCGCCTGATTTCCCGCCGCCACCGCCGCTGAGCATGTGTGAGACATTACCGATTCAGCGAAAGAGCAGCATGAAAAGAGCTGGAGAGAAAAGCCCAACAAAAGGTAGAGTTGACTTTATTTTACTAGTTACAGTTCTGAACATCTCGACACTGCTAGGCCCAGCACATCATTCTGCATGTGAGGAAGCCAACCTGCTTTGTAGGAAAAAATACCGTTGTCTACCTCACATTGGGGGTATAGTTCAGGCATCCATCCAGGCAGATCCCTGTACATGTAGATGTGGTCTCTTTTGTGATATTCATGTAATGAGCAGACAAGAATGCTCTCACCCCCATTTTCTTCAAACTTACCTTGTCCTGAATTTTTGTTCCAAGGGGGCCCACCTGGAAGACGGTTAAGCCACAACAGTGTCGGCTGTGGGTCGTATGCACCAACAAAGATTATCTTGAACTCAGATTGAGCCACTGTTTTTCAGTTGTTCAGTTTGCCAGGGCATGATGTGACAATGGAAAAGTTGTGGCTCAACCTGAGTTCAAGATAATCTTCGTTGGTGCATACGGCCCTATGAGTACCAGGGGCGGATCCAGGACTCTGGTAAAGGGGGGGGGCACAGAAGGCCACAGGGGGACTGATGAAGGCAAGCACCGAAGGCATGAAGCCACAATGGGGTCTGGGGGTTCTCCCCCCAAAATTTTGAAATCTAGAAGGCTGTTGGTGCGATTTCCCAGCATCCGAGGGACNGGGGGGGGGGGGGGCACGGACCAGGTTTGCCCCCTGGATCCGCGCCTGAGTACATTGAAACTGAGACTAATCTACATCCTGCTCAGCCACGCAGGGTACTTGAAGTAATAGATTGATGAATGAAAAGTCAACATCTCAGTCCTTCCTATATTTTACTGTGAACAGAGAAAACCTTTTCAGCGCTGCTTTGGCTGATCAAATTTGTATGCAGTTGTTTTTGCGGCCACTGCAAGGTGTCAAGACACACCCGAGCAAGCAGCGCAATGAGTTAGAGGAAGTGGAAAGGAGCGCTTACTACATTATGTTCTTTCAGAAGAAGGTAAAAAAGAAAAGCGTGTAGTCTGGCAAATGGAGGCGTCAAATAAGACAATTCAGTGCGACTTTGACCCTGTGACCGGGAAGTACACTGGATGCCACCAGGGGACGTACCCAGGTGGCACTGGAAGTGCTGGCTGCTCTCCTGGGGGAGGATCACAAGGCCGAAGGTGTTACGTCGAAGACTCGCGGTCACTTGACGGATGTAGTAGGAAAAAGCCAGGATACTGCGAGCCGGAGGTTTTTGTCCTCGGGAGCCAGCCGAAGTCGTTAGAGTGCAATCGTAACAGTAACGGCACGATGAGCAGTTCAAGCACAAGCAGCGTGGTTACTGTCATCAATAATGATTCCGACAGAGGTTCACATTCTGGGTTTAAGAAGAGTCCAAGTAATTCTGCGAATGGGAAGAGTTCTAGTCCGACAGGGGGGTATGGCTGCAAGGGTCCACACTGCAGTGGAAATGGTGGTGGGAACGGGAAACCAGCAGTGCCACCGAAGCGGAGTCCGCCGGGAGTTGCAGTTTCCGGGCGTGATAGCCCAGCTCGTCCTGCACCAGTTGCTGCCCCTGCGGTTGGTACGGGATCCGCTGGTCGTGGGAAGCCTGCAGTGCCGAAGCGTAACCCAGACACAACTCTGTCGCATAGTACACCACCACACAGTCCGATGACTAGCCCTAGCCGCCGCAATCCTGGGCCACCACTGACGGCAAAAAACTTGAGTGAGCTGAACGGAGGACGCCACGCGGACCACGATCATGATGACTGTTCAGCTCAGGGTAAGTCTTGAGCAAGTTCCTTCCTTGTTGTTCAGCTGTGTTTAGTAACTGCCTTGTGATACTAGACTTGATCATATTTGGGATTTAGGCCCGCATTGACTAAACCACTTAATCCATTTGATTGGCTACTGAACGAACTGAAAATGTGACCCGTCACAGCAAAACCCGTCTCAAGTCACACAAGATATGAACCAGGATGAACCAAAATAACTCCAGGAGATAAAGGAAGAAATGTAATCACTCAGATTTTACAAAAGACAGACGATATGCCTAGGCCTTGGTTTTGTGATGATAGGTCACAAATGTGACTCGCTCTAGCCAAAGCAGGCGCTTGTCGCAAGTGATCATCATTGGTCATCAGTTTACTCAACTGTTATCACTGCTGTCCACTACTATTGTCAACCTGTAGAGATGTACATTTCAGCTATTGTGTCATAAGACCGTTAACCCTTTCCTCTGTTGCGACATGGACGTACTTTTGCTGGAGTGGGTCACACATGTTTTGAACAAAAGAAGACATTCTGCCACATAAAATTTGACAAGAATAGTATTTTCTCCTCTAATCCAGGTGATGATAGTGGCGTTGGTTCAAGTAATGGGGACACTGACACGAGTAGCGGTCAGCGGTCTACTGAAAGGATACCAAGGGTTGTTGGATCAGGAACTGCAGCTGGAAGTGGGGCCGCTAAGAAACAGTAAGTATTGGACAACACAACAGTTTTATGGCCTGTTAGTTAGTGTTCAGTTGGGACTATGCAGACATTCGAGCCTTATCTGTGGTTGGGCATTCCACTCCAAAACCTATTAAAGAGACCCTACAGGCAGCTGGCTATTAGGCTCATATCATTGCGGTCACTTCATCACAGGTGGCGCTAGCAACTGACAACTTGTGGATTTGGCTCAAATGTTGATGTTTAGTATATCCCAGAAGAGGCCATGCCACCCTAAACCACCCTGCCGTGAGCCGCCTAGAAGACCACACCCGCTTTTTGACAAAAATTCCCATCGCCTCTCATGTAGAAATCAAAATCACCAATTACTGCCAGCAGTGCCACAATCCGCCATGTCTCCAGACGATGATACCGCCTTAACCCATTATACTCTTCTCTATTCAGCTTAATGCAGTGGCATATCATGGCGGTTCAGAGCGGTGAAAGTTACAGATGGAAAGTGCAAAAAAATAGCCGGCTCTATTGGGTTAAGCCAGTGTGTAGGCCTGGTGACGCGTTACACCAATTTCACTCATTCTGTCATCCTGTCTCTCTCCTTTCAGTTTCATGATGACGTTCACATTGTTTGGCCTTCTTGGTTTAATCGGCGGAGTATACAGTAAACTTATCACGGAACCTGAGATCACCGTCACAATCTATGCACCGAGGGGTATCATAAAAAGTGGGTCTGAAGTCTACTCTAATGTTGATGAGCCTTCGTTAGTTGATACATCCAAGTGGCACAAGCAGACCAAAATTGTTTGGTATGGTAAGTTGACTTGGAAACTGGACTTGCTGTATAGACCTCGTGAACAAAGACGGTGGCCTACTTGTCTCCCACATGACGTCGTGGCCATTCATTGTCCAAACGTGATATAACACTACCAAACACATCCTCTCAGACAATTATTACCCCCGCCAACGAGTTGGTGGGGGTATACTGTTTTCAACCCGTCCGTCTGTGCGTGTGTTCGTGCGTTCGTTCGTTTGTTCGTTCGTGTGTGCGTTCGCCTTTCGGTTTCCGCTCATTTAAGGGAGAACGACTGCAGGGATTGCTTTCGTTTCAACGTGGTACATTCATATTGACCATAGGAAGGTTCCTTTCGAAAATCGGACTCGTAGCGCATCCAATATGGCCGCCATGGCTGCCGTCTTGATTTCGGTTTCCGCTCATTTAAGGGAGAACGACTGCAGGGATTGCTTTCGTTTTAACGTGGTAC
>NMRB01000796.1:260851-276464 GCA_002633025.1 Notospermus geniculatus | reverse complement strand
TTTAATGTCAACAGCCATTGTATAAGCTCACTACAGGTGAGCTAAAAAACTATTGTTGCTGCCTCTGATCTGTAAAACTGAGACTCTAAAATATAAAAACTTTCGAACTTGGAGATCAACAAAAGCTACACAACTGCAGATCTTTCTTCATGCAATACATTTGTCCAAAGATCAGTTGAGGAAATATCTGAAAAGACTTGCTGTCAAATTGCAGATGAAAGGCAATACAGAAATTACAGTTAAACAATTCAGAAAACAAAACGCAGTACACCTGTATTGCTGTTGTTTAACAAGAAGAAAATTCATAAACTTTACATCAATTCTGAATCACATCAAAGATTATATTAATTTTTTAAAAATTCAAACAGAGCATTTTGTTCTTATACAAACTATATGATCAAAAAATTCACATCATAAATTCAAATAGAACATTTTGTTCTTATGCAAACTAGATGATCAATGAATTCACGTCATGAATTCAAACGTACATTTTGTTCTTGTACAAACTAGATGATCAATAAATTCACATCATAAATTCTTTGTTCGACCAATCGGAACGAGGAAGTTTGTTGGAATATTGTACTCACAATGACCTGGCAATGCCTAGACAATGCCTAGAAAGTGTCACTTTCTGGACATTAATGACTGACCTCCTAGAGGCGAGGATAAAGTATCCTAGTGTGAGGACCATGATGACTATTGTACATGTTGTAAACACTCGAGAGAGTTTGTAACGATACCGGTACTGAAAACACAAGTAAACTTCCCGGCATGTCATGCATGTACAGCTCCCCCAAAAAAGAAATAAAGAATATACTGGTACAGTAATACTTTCATTTCTGTTGACCATTTTTCCCGTCAAAATACAGCAATCCGTTGCACCGAAGTTGCTAATTCCTGCCCAGGCATGAACCTGAAGTATAGATTCAATAATGCTTCATCTTATTTGACTATAATTAGGAGTACGGTATTGAATCTCAAGTGCATTATTTCACTGCTGACGTCGAGGAAGGCACCTTACGGCAGTAAGGTGAACTACAAAAGTGCATTACAAAATGTAGGGCCTACATAGAAAATCGGACTATTCGCAGAAACATTGTCAGTCCCTTGAGTTGGAAAGTGGCGCCGGCTGTTGAGAAAAAGTGGTAATACCGTGCTCTTTTAATGTCAATAGCCATTGTATAAGCTCACTACAGGTGAGCTAAAAACGATTGTTGCTGCCTCTGATCTGTAGAAGTTCAGCAGGAATAAAACTGAGACTGTAAAATGTAAAACTTTCGAACTTGGAGATCAAGAAAAGCTAGGCCTACACAACTGCAGATCTTTCTTCATGCAATACATCATTTATCCAAAGATCAGTTCAAGAAATATCTGAAAAAACTTTCTGTCAAATTGCAGATGAAAGGCAATACATACAGAAATTACAGCTAAACAATTCAGAAAACAAAACGCAAACACTTCAAGTGGTGCACTGGATTTCTGCTACTTGAGGTACGGTACAGAGAGAGGAATCTACAACTTGGAGAAAGAAGGCGATGGTTTTGACAAGCAAACTGCGACCTCCAAATAGCCAAAGTTGACACTCGTAGGGAAATTGTATCCCCGTATGAATAAGCTGTTCAATTCCCCTTGGCAGTCAGTGCCACTTATTACGTTGAAGAAAGTTGTAAGAACTGTTCTCAAATAGAAGTTAATGGCAAAGATTTATGCACTTTGCTGAAATCTCAACCACAACCACGGTGGGGCATCTGGTACAGGTGATGCAGTACACAACATTTTTCCTGTCACAATCTGCTGTATTTACCCATGTAATGTATAAGCCTTGGCCTAGCCTCACAGCGATTTGCTGCGTACTCTAGTTAGAACTCTTTACAGAATCCAAATACAATTCATCTCTGCAATTTGTAACAAGTACATCTCATTTTACTAACTATGTAACCATGATAGTCATTGTTATCTTCATTTTGTACATAAAAATTCCCCATTGTAAAATTTTTATATATATTTTGCCAAAGTACCGGTACTTGATGTGCATTATGTGCTGTACTGTGGTACGTGTAAGGTAGATGGGCCGATGTCCCTCCTGCCATTTCATCAGGTCCCGCCAAAAAACTACAACTTAAGAACATTTGGTGATCACTTTCTTNGCCATTCTTTCATCTGCTGTAATTCCCATCGTTTCACAGGTAACCTCCCTACGAAAAGTGCGGAGCGTATGATATAAACATATCAGGAGTTGGGCACCTAGCAACTCTTCCTTTATGACATCACGCTCAGTCATGTCTTTAATGTCACCAGCCTTTGTATTGCGCATCTTGAAAAGTTTCAGCATTACCCTGATTGTTTCCCTGTCCTCTATGTCCACAAACCATAACGCAACTATTTCCGAAGCAACGTTGCCGTCAACTATTAGAATAACTACGAACAATGGCAAGCGCAAATCGTTCAGTTTGTATGTGGCGTCGATACGGACGAGCTCAGGATACTTCGAAAAGTTCTTGGTCTTTGATAGAAAACGCCTTTCAAAACATTCTCTTCCGAAACTAGCACCTAAATCACAGCACCTGAAGAGGAATATTATAGCGGTACATCTTATACTGTAGGATATAATAGTGAGTTTAAGAAACCATACGTTAACGTTAACGCTAATTACGTCAAATTGACGTCACTCCCCGAAGAAATACAACAGATTCATTCGATGTGACGTCAAAATGATGTCAATAACGTTAGCGTTAGCGTTAACGCATGGTTTCTTAACCTCACTAATGTGCTCAAAAGTAACAGAAGACGTAACACATTAATGCAAAAGTACATGTACATCTTTTGAGTCGGAATCAACGTGTGTTTTCTCTGTTTTAATTTTCGCCCTTCAGCTTGCCTCTCGGCTTATCTCAATCCCCCTCTTCTTGTTACTTATCGCCCCCCGGCACATGCCAACCACTTTGTTCACTGTCATTATTTTGCTTTTTTTGTTCACGTGTACATACTTCTTGTACCTGTTCTTTTGTTTGTTACCTCATTAATGCATGTTTCACCCTCATTTAGTTGTACCATCTATTCCACTTTTCTGTATGTACATATCTGTCTGTCTTTTTGCCCAGGGCCAGTAATACCGTGCCTCGGCCCTGGGCTCTTGTAAAGTTTACTCTTATTGCATAAATAAATACTTTAAAACAAAAATCAACGTAGTATTTGACATTGGCACTGGTTCATGAACAGACTTTTGAAGTGAGCACCCATTTGCTGACTAAATTAAGAGAAATTTTCGACATTGGCATTGATACTAATTGACGTACCATCCTCTTTTTTCATTTCAGCCAGGAGGCTATCAAAATCTCTATTCGTCATGGCCACCTTTGCAGCCAGGTTGTGGGGGTCCTTTAGGAGAATCACCTTGCCAGTTTCTTGCATCAGATGATTCTGAAGGATCCGCTTGTTTGCCTTCATGGAGAGCATTTCTTTTGCCTTTCATTTCATCATCCATTCTTCGATTTTGTGGATGGTGGAGAAAGAGGACCTGAAAACCATTAAGGAAAGGATGACTGATCAATTTTTGGTGGTTTTTGTTGGCATTTTGATTGAATTTAAATGCAATAATTGTATCTGTATACGGCAGTCCCGGTTCTTGAGGTATGCGGCCTTCACGAAGTAGCAGAAGCCATGATGCACATTGTAGAAGTTGTTGTTCATTGTCCTCAGTGCAGTTATTGTTGAATACTCGCATGTTCTGACGCGAAGTAAGCGTTGAGCATTGTTGCCAAAGTGGAGACTGAGTGATGCAGGCATTTACAATGTAAATGAGTTCATACTGGGAGAGGTGGTCATCATCGACGGCCGTTTCGGAAACTGGGATGGGGTGACGTTCAGTTCTGGCACTTGGACTTGCATGCTTAGTTGTCAGTGCTGCCGGCTGTGCAGCCTGGTCATTGGATTTCTGTGGAGTGGATGCCATAGTAGGTTCACAGTCGGACAGATGGTCATCACCGACGGTCGTTTTGGGAACTGGGTTGGGGCAACGTATAGTGGTGGCATTTGGACTTGAGTGCTTAGTTGTGAGTGGTGCCTGCTGTGCATTCTGGTCATTGGATTTCTGTGGCGTGGATGTCATAGTTGGCTCAGACTTGGAGAGGTGGTCATCACCGACAGTCGGTGGAAAGTTTCTGAAACTTCACTGAATATGCTTGCTATCATTCAGAGCATCTTTCCAGAAGTCAGTGCCAGTAGAAGATTATGTTGATGGTACTGGATTGGTCTTAGTTTCAACAACCNCTAGAAGGTTCTGATTATAGTCAATGTTTTTCTGGTTCCCATTTTTGCAATACTGTGTGCGTATAACATTTATTACATATGCGTAAGAATGGCATAAATATGCAATGAATTTCCACCGTACGCCTGCTGAGGCGAGGGTACAAATTCATTGCATGTCAGACATGATGATAACGATGTTATGGACATATTTTGACCCTTTCGGGCCTGGATTAAGTTGAAAAGTGTACATTTCGTAACATGAATTTCTGATGTCTCTACAAAAATGCGGCTAGCTCCAAGCAATTGCCACCGAAACTGGTGACAAGACACTCATTCTGGAGGCAAGTAAATGGGCCACGACCTCATGCAGGTTTGCTTCTTCCAAAATGTCTGTGAGAGAAACAGGCCAGAGCCAAAGATGCAAGTTGTGAGGAAATAGTCGCACTCTACCTACATTTTCGTCAGGTTGGCAATTTTTTAACGTCTATATCTCGATAACCGTTGCTCCTACCTTCTGAAAATTTGTTAAAATGGTCACTACGTTTTTCTCCTCTTTATTTTGACGCTAGTTGCGAGTTCGTAGATGCTTCCGTTCCAGAGATATGGCCATTTTGTCACAACAAGTCAGATTTGCACTTTGGAGTCGGTCAATCTAGACCCCGGGACAAATGTTAAAACGCACATTTTAGCCAGGTTTCTTCAAACANAAAATTCAGTAGCCTATTGTGGATGCACAAGACTGGTGTGTTATTCGCGATGACGTCTTCGTACACAACCATGAAAACAGAGGCAGGCGGCGCATGTCAGTGAGGTATTCATGACTGGTCAGTCCATGGTTTCCGCAGTCCAGTAGTCCAGAGTCCATTGATCCATAGTCCATGTTTTTCGAACACCCCTGAAAAAAGTAGTGTTGACTGAAAATTGCTCTCCAGGATATTAAGCCAATCAGATCCAGGACGGGGAATGCCATCTTTTTTCACCAAACAGCACTATATAACAAATGACGATCAACAGTTTCACAACGATTTCTTATTTGCTGCACGTTGTGACAAGGAGTTGAGGTAGTGTTAACAAAAATAGGGTTCTTTCTATGAGAGGATACAAAAGTCTGCTTTGGCGTAGATTTCTGGGCAACACGATCTTTTCAGCTTGTAAAGCTACTATCTTCCCATCCTTTTCCTTGCACTTGGTCTACGAGTTCCCCTGCTGACAGACTAGAGCGACGACGACGACGACGGACTATGGACACCGCATGACAACTATACATAGGTGAGCTTAGAATAGCTCCACAGTCCACAACATCAAACATGTCAAAAGTCAACGAAGTACTGTGACAATAATGAACGCCTCACTATAAAATCCTTTGTCATTTAAAAATGTCATTCACATATCCTCCACCTCGGCATTCTTTTCTCAATTATTGTTGTTGTCATTGTTATCAACGACCGGATCCTCAACCCTTTCAGCTAACGAGGGATTTTCATAAGGGTCTAGTCTTCTCATCCCGTCTGTCTGTGTGAGACTGCTCACTCATTAGCCTTAATTATTATGNCTGATCAGTGAAACTATAATTCATTTTGACAGGGTTGAAGCCCGTAAAATCTCACTTCAAAAGTTGTGGTCTGGCTCCAGTTTACACTAAAGGTCGCATGATTGATGTGTTGTGTCAACTTCAAAGTCTATTTTGACCATCTTGGAGTGACCGGATCGAGTTGGGGTGAACGGTATCTGTTTCTAGACAAATAAATCTGTCATCTGGTGGAATTTCATCCACTTTAAGTACAAATTAGCCCCGTAACTTTGAAGGAGAAACATTCATGTTGCTGCCCTCACACTGGCTATTGCCTGTTCTGAACACACAGGTACCGTTGAGACAGAGTTCATTGGTACATGATACTTCATTGTTTATCGTTATTGAGGTCAGTTGAAGAAACTGGAAAACAGTCATAGTGTCCAAGGCAGAGCTATAATTAGTTGCTGGGAACATGCGACTCATGTACAGGGGACTTTCTGATATGGTCTCTTTTCTTCCTTGAAATGGGCCTACAAAGCACTGGACGAGGATTTCCGTGTATTTTCTGGCCGTTATGATGATAGACACTAATGTCTTCTCTCTTGATGTCAGCACCCATCATATTCATAAGTGTGATTATCTCATTCTCGAGACTTTCGTGCATTTCTTGCGGCTGTTCAGGCAGCCCGCAGATCTTGATCGATTGTCTCCTCGAGTACTACTCATTTTTCTCAGTCCCTTTTGTTGGAAAGTGGCGCCGGCTGTTGAGAAAAAGTGGCAGTACCGTGCTCTTTTATTGTCAACAGCCATTGCATAAGCTCACCACAGGTGAGCTGGAAACGATTGTTGCTGCCTCTGATCTGTAGAAGTTCACCAGGAATAAAACTGAGACTGTAAAATGTAAAACTTTCGAACATCAGTTGAGGAAATATCTGATAAAGACTTGCTGTCAAATTGCAGATGAAAGGCAATGCAGAAATTATAGCTAAATTCAGAAAACAAAACGCAAGCACTTCATGTGGTGCACTGGATTTCTGCTACTTGACGTGCTTGAGGTACATTACAGAGAGAAGAATGTACAAACTTGGAGAAAGAAGGCGATGGTTTTGACAAGCAAACTGCTACCTCCAGATAGCCAAAGTTGACACTTGTAGGGCTGAGAAATTGTATCCCCGTATGAATGGGCTGTTCAATTCCCCTTGGCAGTCAGTGCCACTTATTAAGTTAAGAAAGTTGTATGAACTGTTCTCAAATAGAAGTTAATGGCAAAGATTTATGCACTTTGCTGAGATCTCAACCACAACCCCGGTGGGGCATCTGGTACAGGTGATGCAGTAGACAACATTTTTGCTGTCACAATCTGCTGTATTTACCCATGTAATGTATAAGCCTTGGCCCAGCCTCACAGCGATTTGCTGCGTTCTCTAGTTAGAACTCTTTACAGAATCCAAATTCAATTCATCTCTGCAATTTGTAACAATTACATCTCATTTTACTAACTATGTAACCATGATAGTCATTGTTATCTTTATTTTGTACATAAAAACTCTCCCCATTGTAATTTTTTTTCATTGTTGCCAAAGTACTTGATGTACATTATGTGCTGTACTGTGGTACGTGTAAGGTAGATGGGCCGATGTCCCTCCTACCATTTCATCAGGTCCCGCCAAAAAACTACAACTGAAGAACATTTGGTGATCACTTTTTTCCGCTTCTGGTTGATCGATTCCACCCTGTTAATATTTGTCCTTAATGACGAAAATGCAGACTTGAAACCTTCAACCCATTCTTCCCTAATTGCGTGCCAGTTCTTTTCAAAATACTCCACTACCGAGCGAATCTTCAGTCTTTCAATGTTAAGAAATACTCAACATATTCCTTTAAGTTTCTCGCATTTATTTTGCTCAGGACCTCAAGAACAGCCATTCTTTCATTTGCTGTAATTCCTGTCTTCTCACAGGTAACTTTCCTACGAAAAGTGCGGAGCGTATGATATAAACATATCAGGAGTTGGGCACCTGGCAACTCTTCCTTTATGACATCACGCTCAGTCATGTCTTTAATGTCACCAGCCTTTGTATTCTTGAAAAATTTCAGCATTACCCTGATTGCTTCCCTGTCCTCTTTGTCCACAAACCATAACGCAACTATTTCCGAATAATAATAATAATAATTACTGTATTTTATAGTGCCCTGTACATGCATAGCATGCTCCAAGGCACTTTACAATGTTAAAAAAAACAATTGTTGAAACATACATGAGATAAAACATCAATCAAAGGTTTGTCTGTAAAAATGAGTTTTAAGGATACGTCTAAAAGCAGGAAAAGACACCTGAGTTTGCGTCACATAGTTTGGCAACTTATTCCACAGAACTGGTCCGGAACACCTAAAGGATCTTTCTCCATATTTGTTTTTAGCTCTTGGCACAACCTGTTGATGTTTTACCTCTGATCGCAGAGACCTGGCTGGCTTGTACGGGACAATCATTTCACTCAGTTACGATGGTGCGAAACCTTGTAAACATTTGAAAACATGGCACAAAATTTTATATTTTATTTTATTTCCGAAGCACCGTTGCCGTCAACTATTAGAACAACGAACAATGGCAAGCGCAAATCGTTCAGTTTGTATGTGGCGTCGATAAGGATGAGTTCAGGATACTCCGAAAAGTTCTTGATCATATCTTGGCTTTGATAGAAAATGCCTTTCAAAACATTCTCTTCCCAAACCAGCACCTAAATCACAGCACCTGAAGAGGAATATTATAGCGGTACAGCTTACGGTAGGATATAATGTGCTCAAAAGTAACAAAAGATGTACTTTTGCATTAATGTGTTACGTCTTCCGAGTCGGAATCAACGTGTGTTTTCTCTTTTCGCCCTTCAGCTTGCCTCTCGGCTTACCTCAATCCCCCTCTTCTTGTTACTTATCGCCCCCCGGCACATGCCAACCACTTTGTTCACTGTCATTACAATGTATTTTGCTTTTTTTGTTCACGTGTACATACTTCTTGTACCTGTTTTTTGTTTGTTACCTCATTAATGCATGTTTCACCCTCATTTAGTTGTACCATCTATTCCACTATTCTGTATGTACAGTCTTGTTCGTATTAATATCAACACCTATTATCTCAAATATCTCATAAACCACCAAACCAATTTAAATGCGGTTTTCTGCATAAGGTCAGAAATCTTGTTGACTACAACTCGGCATCAATGTTTTTGCACAAGATTCACTTCTTCATTGCGTAATCTGTCGTTGAAAAAAGGTCCAAAAAAAAACTTTTTTGTTTCTGGATTTTTCACCAAAATTCCTTTGCTAGAATGAAGTTATGCCAAAATAAAGGTGATTTAGCAAGTTACTGTCAAAATCGGCCATTTAGTTTTTGAAAAATTGACGTTTTTGTAAAGCTATATCAACACCACTTGTCTTCCACTGCCAACAACTTATGAGACGGTCCCTACATAATAATGCAAACCATACTTCATGTCCCTTGTGTAGGCCGTCAGTGCATACAAAATCCATAGATCTATAGAACAGCGCTGAGTCCTATGTGGCAAAAGTGTTACATAATAATTTTTCAAGTGTGTGGAGGCTTTAGTGACCAATTCATGCACTGGTTAACTTCAAACAAAGATGACAAAGGCTACTAAGTTCTTTCTCAATGCCTGTTACTTTTTGCAATACAATGTCATGAATAACCAGTACAGGTCACAACATTTATCTCTGCCTATACAGTGACCCATGCATGGTGTATGGTTTGCATTATTATGTAGGGGCCGTCTCATAAGTTGTTGGTAGTGGAACACAAGTGGTGTTGATATAGCTTTACAAAAACGTCAATTTCTCAAAAACTAAACGACGTATTTTGACAGTAACTTGCTTAATCACCTTTATTTTGGCATAACTTCATTCTGGCCAAGGAATTTTGGTGAAAAATCCAGAAACAAAAAAGTTTTTTTTTTGACCTTTTTTCAATGACAGATTACGCAATGAAGAAGTGAATCTTGTGCAAAAACATTGATGCCCAGTTGTAGTCAACAAGATTTCTGACCTTATGCAGAAAACCGCATTTAAATTGGTTTGGTGGTTTATGAGATATTTGAGATAATAGGTGTTGATATTAATACGAACAAGACTGTACATATCTGTCTGTCTTTTTGCCCAGGGCCAGTAATGCCTTGCCTCGGCCCTGGGCTCTTGTAAAGTTTACTCTTATTGCATAAATAAACACTTTAAAACAAAAATCAACGTAGTATTTGACATTGGCTAAATTAAGAGAAATTATCGACATTGGCATTGATACTAATTGACGTATCATCCTCTTTTTTCATTTTAGCCAGGAGGCTATCAAAATCTCCATTCGTCATGGCCACCTTTGCAGCCAGGTTGTGGAGGTCCTTTAGGAGAATCACCTTGCCAGTTTCTTGCATCAGATGATCCTGAAGGATCCGCTTGTTCGCCTTCATGGAGAGCATTTCTTTTGCCTTTCATTTCATCATCCATTCTTCGATTTTGTGGATGGTGGAGAAAGAGGACCTGAAAACCATTAAAGAAAGGATGACTAATCAATTTTTGGTGGTTTTTGTTGGCATTTTGATTGAATTTAAATTCAATAATTGTATATGTGTACAGCTGTCCCGGGTCTTGAGGTATGCGGCCTTCACGAAGTAGCAGAAGCCATGATGCACATTGTAGAAGTTGTTGTTCATTGTCCTCAGTGCAGTTATTGTTGAATACTCGCATGTTCTGACGCGAAGTAAGCGTTGAGCATTGTTGCCAAAGTGGAGACTGAGTGATGCAGGCATTTACAATGTAAATGGGTTCATACTGGGAGAGGTGGTCATCATCGACGGCCGTTTCGGAAACTGGGATGGGGTGACGTTCAGTTCTGGCACTTGGACTTGCATGCTTAGTTGTCAGTGCTGCCGGCTGTGCAGCCTGGTCATTGGATTTCTGTGGAGTGGATGCCACAGTAGGTTCACATTCGGACAGGTGGTCATCATCAACGGTCGTTTTGGGAACTGGGTTGGGGCAACGTTTAGTGCTGGCATTTGGACTTGCATGCTTAGTTGTGAGTGGTGCCTGCTGTGCATTCTGGTCATTGGATTTCTGTGGCGTGGATGCCATATAGGGTTCAGACTTGGAGAGGTGGTCATCACCGACAGTCAGTGGAAAGTTTCTGAAACTTCACTGAGGGCCGTAAGCACGGGTCACACTTTCACTAAAGTGTGAATTTCTCAATGCTTAAAGCATAGAGAAAGTCCAACTTAAGCTATACTTTAGGCTAAAGTGCGGTCCGTGAATTCGGCCCTGAGTACGCTATCATCCAGAGCACACAGTGCTCCTTAACTTTCAGAAAGGTTGAAAAAATTGCATTGGAATGAAACCTGTGCCATATTGTAGCCAATATCATGTAGTTTCCATAACTGAAAGAATTTAAAAAATCTGTTGGGAAAATTTTGAGAAAAGTGAGTTTTTGTATTTGTGTACATTTCCCTGTACATTTGTACATGTGCAATGTACAGGAAAGAATAGAAAACACCTGACGCTTTGTCTATTAATTTCTTAAAGATGACAAAGTCAATTACGATCGGAATGGAATATATGGTAACCACTATGTAGCCAAGGTTATAGACAAAATTTAGTTCCGTAATCAGTTACCGTTTCTGAGTAATGGTTGTCAATAATGGGACAATTTTTACCATTTGAGGTAAATGGGTGGGGCAATGCCACCTATTACTCAAGAAGCACTGCTGATTACGCAACCAAATTTTGTCTTCCACCTTGGCTACGTAGTGGTTACCACATATTCCATTCGGATTGCAATTGATTTTGTCATCTTTAAGATGTCAATAGACAAAGTTTCAGGTGTTTTCTATTCTTTCCTGTACATTCCACATGTACAAATGTACAGGGAAATGTACACAAATACAAAAACCCACTTTTCTCAAACTTTTCCCAACAGAACTTTGAAATTCTTTCAGTTAGGGAAACTACACGATATTGGCTACAATATGGCACAGGTTTCATTTCAATGCAATTTTTTAACCTTCCTGAAAGATAATGAGCACTGTGAGCATCTTCCCAGAAGTCAGTGCCAGTAGAAGATTATGTTTGATGGTACTGTATTGGTCTTAGTTTCAACAACCCTCATTTTGGCAGTTGGCAGAACACTGGCATGGCAGTAGATGGGTCCTAAATTGTCCTTTCCAAAGTTTGATCAACCGAATCCATAACAAAAATGACGAAAATGCGAGTTTTGAACCGATTTTCAAGTAGCGAACGGCAATAATTAGCTGTTGCTATGGCACACTTCCTGCTCTCTACTGCGCAGTGAGAACCTAAAGGGAATCTGGAACTGAGATGGCAGGTTCTGCGCAGGGGTGATCGAGAACCATTAGTCCCGTCATCATCCCTGTCGTCCTCCCTCGTCACCTCGCTCCTCTTCATTCTCTCCATTATCTCATTTAATATCTCCTCCGGCAGTTCCTCTGCGTCCATTATGCCGGTCTCGGGGTTGGTAGGCCTACCATGCTTGAATAAGGTCTTGGAGTCTCATTTCCCTAAAGTGAAGTATAGTCGGGTATGCCATACACTGCCACAGTGGGCCAACATCAATCTCGCTGCAAAGATAAAACAGTATATATATTTCCTTAATTTATAACAATAACATAATTTACAAACAATAAAATCACTCTACAAATCACCGGTATATACATGGGAAGATTTTCAGTCCATCTCACACTTCACATTTTTACTCCCCCACTCTGACATCCCCTGGTCGTATCTCTCTCTCTCCTTCGATTAATAAGATTTACAAAGACTGATAAATCTAGTGAAAATTAATTTCACAAACGGATCGACGTAACAAAATTACCTTATGATCAATACCCAATGAATTGCACACGATCTCCCAATGAATTGCACACGATCTCGATAACCTTTCCCATCAAAGAGGATGCGGCGTCAGACACAAGGACTGAAGGAGACTGAAGGAACTCCAAACGTTGCAATAATGCGTTGAAGAATAGTCTCCCCTATCGTGACAGCATCAAGCTGTTTCATGGGAACACATGCCACATACATTGTACCTGGTAATGGAACAAGATGCCAAATGAGATGTTTGTAACCCTGATGTGTTGTTTTGAAATCCAGTGATATCGTGTCAAAGGGCCGACACTGCTTACAGGTACACGTGGGTGAAATGGACGTTCTGAGTCTGACTGTCCCTTCAATTGCTGACAACGACTGCAGGATTGTATGTAGGAAGCAATCCTCTCATACATACTAGGATAGAATAACAACTTTCGCATTGTAAAATATGTCCTCACGTTTGATTTTTGGAAACGGTGCAGAATTCAGCAGGCGAGGTCACGGATGCTATTCGGCAACTTCCTGTAATGGCAGATCCTGGTAAAATGAGAGGACAAGCAGTGCACAGATATAATACGACGCAACAATCTTATGTTTTGGTAAAAACAGCATATTTTATTAACACTGATTAACCAGTATTCTGAATCTACATGTAGAGATCTTCTTCATCAATGAAGTTTTTCACAATTTCATGTGCTTTCCACCTGAGATGAGGAGTGCGAAAGTTCCTCAGGCATTCTGCCAATGGTGAGGCCCAGGTCTAGGGCCATGGGCTCTTGTTTCAAAATCCATGATGTCAGCTTCCACACTTTGAGGAGCCATGACTTAAACTGACAACTTGTCAAATTTATTGTCAGGTTCTGGAACACATCTCATCAAAATCTTGAATCCAGGATATGGCGTGCTGTAGACGTGGTGGTAGCTGTGGATGAGAAAAGACGATTTCGATGATTCCAAACGAGCCATCTGAAACATCCACTTCTATGCAGGGGTCTTGCTCATCTTGATCTCCTTCTTCATTGGCAGTGCAATCTGACTGAAAAATACATTTTCTTGTGGTTGATGATTCTGCCTCACATTCGTTCAGGAATACATTTTCTTGTGGTTGATGATTCTGCCTCACATTCGTTCAGGATTGCGTCATTATCATCAGCTTGGTCAACTTCATCATCTTTTGGCAAGATATCATCGAGGTGAAGGGAAAGGAAAGTCGCATCAAGATTTGAAGTTTCACTTTCGATAGTGTCAACAGGACTTGGTAGTTTCCGGACATCATCAAGGATCTGAAATGTATCCCAGACTCTTGCTAGTCCACAATGTTTTTCCATTGTAAAAGGATGAACGAGCTGCCGTTTCCTCAGGTCTTGGGTTTAGCAAGACATCATGCAAGTCATCTTTTGTTAGAGTAATCTCTTTTTACAAACACAATTTGCTGATAGACCGCAAGATTTGCCATATCACTTGGTAGTGACCAATGAGTCTTTTGGCAAGTCTTTAATTGTCTAGAAGCCTGTCTAGTTGGGCTGTTCTACTCGACGAGGTTTAGGGTCATCGTGTTTCATAAGACGAACAAGATGATCCATGTAGACAATGAGATGACACATACGCAGGTTAACCTTGTGGATTTCCTCCTATTGGTCTGCAGTTGACTGATACTTCAGGGGGTAGAGCCGGTGGTAACAATTGTAATAGCACAGCTCCTGATCAGCAAGCTTGTGGAGGACGAACTCTAAGTTTAACAAAAGCTGAGAGGAACGTTAAGAAGCTTGCTGATCAGGAGCTGTGCTATTACGAGTTTACCACCACCCAAGAATAGTTTTTGCCGTCGTCTCTTGTGGAGGACTGTTAACAAGTTGCAGGTGGGCATCTATGCTGCACAGAAGTCCTTACCACACAGTTGTGGACATTCCCTAGATGAAGCCTCCAGGTGGTGGATATGAGTAAAAGTTGACTCTTTCAGGGAGAAAGTGCTTCAGGGCCAGTCTGCGTAAGGCCCTTTGACCTGCAGAAATACCTGGCTCATCGTCTGCCTCGTACCACTCCGGATTACTTTCACGAAGTAAGCCTCACGGACAAAGTCTAATGCTATCATTTCCTGTTTAACCTCAGTTGAGAATGTCCGACGGGCGAAAGCACCACTCGGTTTGTCAGCCAAGTTCATGGCTAATGCCTTGCTGACCACATTAGGTTTCGTGGTCGCAACCGTGTGCAAGCCTCTTTTCGAATGCCATAGCCACTCAAACAATCTTTACAGACCTTTACCACAAATTGACGAGTACCGTAAGTGATGGCCATCAAGTACCTTTGCTTCCAACTGATCCCGACTTGTACTTCACCTGTATGCACTCTATTGTGTACCTTTCTTGTCGAGTGAAGGTCTTATTACACATGTAACGTTTACGTTGGGGCGGCATGGGCCTGTGTACTGTGGTAGGGATCGTCGCTGGCAGTGACAGTGATGGTCGGTGGCTCAACAATGTACGCTACGTACAAGCATGCATGCACCAGTGCAGTGTACAATCATATGTGTAGAAATGAAATACCAAACGCATTTAGTACCTTGAATATTAATGCTTGTATTGTATTCACTCAGAGAGATGATATGTACAAAGACGTGGACAGTGCTGATCCCTGGATGGAACTGCCAATCACAGGATGAGAGTTAGCTTTTATATCGCGAAAGTAACTCCTCACCCTGTGCTCGGCAACCAACCAGGAATCAGCTTACAATATATCGCAGCGAATCAGAGCAGAGCAGAGCATTCGCCAAATCTCACATTATCCCCCACTAAATAAAAGTTGAACCCCCCCTGCTGGAACAATTAAACTACCCCCGAGAAACCAGCAAAAACATACAAAGAGCTATACATGTTCATAAAATTGCGTCCCAAAACATTTACAACAGTTTCACTATACACAATTAATTCCTCTTTAGGCTGACGTCAAAGGTCATCTCTCTTCGGGTCCCATCCG